>JADRCH010000040.1:13324741-13424383 GCA_019843965.1 Rhynchomys soricoides | reverse complement strand
TAGCAAGTGACCAATGTGCAAATCAGTAAGTAGAGTTCTCAGAAAAGAATACTAAAATGGGAAAAACACTGGTTAGCCAAAATCTCTCTCTCTCTCTCTCTCTCTCTCTCTCTCTCTCTCTCTCTCTCTCCTTCTCTCTCTCTCTCATTTTTGTTCCCCCTTCAGCCTGTTCGGAGCACTCAGGTACAGACTGGGGCTATGACTTCTTTTCTCACCATCTGTACATCTTAAAAGGTAAAAGTCAAGATGGCTTGGTCTTGAGACCTGACATCTGGACTAGCTGATATGACTGTTAACATGTACTTAAATTTGGACAATTTTACACTGTGGAGCCCTGGGATTTTTTCAAGCATAGTAGAAAGAACCCTTTCCCACAGGCTCAGATCTGCATACTGGAAATTACTCAGTGTAGTAGTTTCTGTCCTTGTACACTGTCATGTCAGGATTTTATGGCCCCAATGTCAACAAAACACATATTTGCTTCCTGTGTGCTCCCATATTACAAAAGAGTGGAAAGTGACTAGCTATAACTTAAGCTTGGGCAATGGGTAAAGTGCCTGGTATTTATTTATTTATTTGTAAGTTGTATCTTCAATTGCCTAAATAATGGGGTAATTAGAAAAAAGACAGACAATATATCACCGGAAGTGGCTTCTAAGTGTTACATATTTCCTTCTAAGCTGTGTGATACACAGAAGAATGTGCACTGAAATTCTAAGCAGTACTAAGCCATTCACTAAGGTATTTCACAACGTTGTTTGCTAATGTATGGCTCCAGCATTATGTATAGATCCATAAGAAAAAGACCAACTATAAGGTTTTAAGACATACACAAAGCTGGGCCTTGTACCTAACACCTATAATCCCAGCACTCAAGGAGTCGAGCAGCCTGATCTCATTTGAAGCCATCCTGGCCTGTATAGTGAGATGTTACCTAAATTTTTAATGATTTCAAAGTGTATGTTTCTGCATTTCAGATGGGTATTGTTTACTGTACTTATTTTTAGAGCTCAAATTTTTATGTCTGTTGAAAATTTGTTGTACCTGATGTCTCTGAACACTTTCATGTTGCTGAGAATGTAAAAAAAAAAACCAGAAAAGTAAGATGAGTGGAGTGTGTAAAGGAAAAGGGGAACAGAAAGAACAAGAAAAATAAGGAGAAGAGAGATTCTATTTTTTTGCATATTTGCTTATTAACTAGATACTGAGATAATCTCATGGCATATAAAAACAATTTAATTTCTCCCACATCATGTAAAATATGTAGCAATGTGATGACCACCTTAAATGATAAAATACATCCAGATTTGCTAAGCATAAAAGATTTTTCCAACACAAGCCATGTAATAGAAAAGAGCTTAATGTAAGATTGTGTGTATAGAATTAAAAATAAACTTTATTATCAGGTAAAGTGTGAATTTCCCTGTCTCAGAACATTCCTTTATTTGGAATATTCAGAGGTGGAAGGGGAAGTAGTTTGAGAGACATATGACAATCATTTGCTTCCAGTGTTCTCTATTCTTGTTTCTTCTGATATTGACTGCCTGGGGTTCTCTTCATGCTTCTCTTTTGTTCTTTAGAAGGATATTTGAAATTTAGAGAAAATTCCTAAGAAAATTTTCACTTAATATGGACCTTAATGCCTTAAAGTTTAGATCCTTTGGCAGAATGCGCAATTTTTGGTCATGATAACATGATATTGTTGTCTACAGTATGTTCATTGGAAATTTTTGAAATCAAATTAGAAAAAGGCAAAATTTATAGTGTTTTAAATATGATTACAATTTTGTTCTGGAATACATTCACAACTGTCTTTAGCCACACAACTGGAAGGATGACTTTAATCCAACTGTCCTGGGAATGCATTTCTAAATAAATTTATCATAGGTTTCCAATTTGGTATTCAATATATTAGAGGATTGAATAATTCTTAAAAGTATTTCATGAGGTAAAGGGATTCTTAGCTTCACTGGAAAGATAGATAGGATTTTATTGTTCTTCACTAGGTAAGAATCATGCTTTTTAGTAACAGAAAAACAGTTTTATACTTTAACATATCTATGACCACCAGACACCAAGTGTACTAACAATATATAGGGATGTATGTCTAAAGGCCCTACTTGATGCTGTTACCTTTTCCTGACATCTGTGGTCTCTCAGAGTGTGCAGCACATCTGTTCCGTCCCTTCTGATTTTTGGAGATTTCATTGTGAAATTGCTGTAATTCTATTAAGGCTGCTTTTATATGTTACTTGAGTTTCCCTTTCACTTTGAATTCTTTAATATTTTTCTTTGTTCCATATGTTTAGTGTTCATCATTGTGTGGTGAGAGTATTTTCTTTTCTTGTCCAGTCTATTTGGTGTTCTGTGTGTTTCGTGTATGTTTATGGGTGTCCTCTTTAGGGTAGGTAAATTTCCTCAAATGATTTTGTTGAAAACACATTTTGCCTTTAACCTGGGAATTTTTTTTCTCTATTTTCTATTATTATTTTATTTGGTCTTTTCACAGTGTCTAAGATTTCCTGAATGTTTTATGTCTTTAGTTTTTAAATTCAATATTTCCTTTGACTGATGTATTCATTTTTCTATTGTACCTTCAATGTCTTAGAGTCTTTCTTCCATCTTTTGTTGCTTTAGTTAGGACTTATATTGTTGTGATGTAACACCATAACCAAAAAGCAAGTTGGGGAGAAAAGGTTATTTGGTTTATTCTTCCATAGCATTCTTTATCATTGAAGGAACTCAAAAAAGAAGAATCTGGAGACAAGAGCTAATGCAGAGTCTACCTGGATTGCTTCAAAGGGCTTGCTCAGCCTGCTTTCTTATAGAAACTTGGACCAACAGCTCAGGGATGGCACCATGCAGAATGTGCTAGGTATTCCCATATTAGTCACTAATGAAGAAAACGTTCTACAGGAGTTAAAACCACATGATATATAAAAAGCATTTTCTAAATTGCTGTTTCCTTTTCTAAGATGACTTAAAGTGTATCAAATTGACATAAAATTAGATAGCACAGGGGAGACTTGTCTTAAACAGTTTTGGTGTCTCCTATAGGGTCCTGTGATAAATATCTTGTTCTTATCTCAAAATAATATTCTTAATTTTTTAATTTCTTTAAAATATAAAGGCCTTATTGTTCAGACTAGCTCTACTTATGCTTTGTAAAGCCAGGACTTTTATCCAGTGTCTATAATAACTCAAATATATTCTCTCTCTCTTCTCTCTCTCTCTTTATCTATCTCTCTCTCTCACACACACACACAGACACACACACACACAGAGAGACAGAGAAACAGAGACAGAGAGAGAGAGAGAGAGAAGAGCAAGCTGTGGCAATTAAGGTATAGACATAAGAAAAAGCCTAATACAAGTCACCCAAGAATAAAACATTCTCTGAAGGTATGACTTTTGAACTTTTGGTAAATTTCATAAAATACTATTATTTGTAGATAGGGCCACCTAAGATATAGCATTCAGAAAGTCAAAAGTGGTGAGAGAACAAAGTCAAACTTTTACTAGACATGGATTACCAAAATGTATACAATTGAAACAGGAGAGACACTTGTGAAAAGTATTATATAAGTTGATTGTTGGAAGTAGACTGAACTCCAATGTACATGAAAACCCCTTCATAACACTACAAAGTAGAATTGTGTCAGCAAAAAGGCAAATCTACCTTGGATGCAAGGAGGTTAAAGATTCTCTTATACAATTCTATAAGTAACTAACAGGATTTGGGTTGGTTGGTGGTATGGCTTTGGTATAATGTGTTGTCCAACCTCTTCTTTATATTTGGCCACAGAATATGATGAGAAAGGACTAACTCCCAGTACATAGGACTAGAGAACTGAGGTGCAGCGGCCTCCTACCTCAATGAAGAGACACTTTCTGGTCTCAGATTCAGAACTGCAGTAAAAAAACAATGTGCTAATTCCTTTCTAGTTTCTCCAGGTTTTCTGTTCTTTGCCCAGTACTCTATGACAAATTATATAATTTTTACTTTATAGGACAACTACTGTCACAACTTTTGGACTTCACCTAAATAATGAAATCCTGGACTTCACCCTGGCTGTTGTAGTTGGATAAAATGAATGTTAATAATCTACTGTATTAAAGAGAAGAAATCTGATGTTTATGGGAAGACTTGCTTTAACTTCTAAATATTCAGACAAAAATAAAGCCATGGCCTGGTGATTACAAGCACTTTGAAAATATAAGCCAGCATGGTAACTACTTACTAACCCTTGGACAAACATTCTATCTAAAATGGTGATAAAAAGATCAGTAATGAAGATAAAACATAGTATATTCCAAACCCCTGTGAAGCACCAGCTCAGTAGAGATTCGATACAATAAGGGTCATGGTATTTTCTTATCAGTTTTATGTCATTTATATCCAATTTGAACATGTACTAATAACTTAATTTCTACTTGGTATAATAGTTATGATTGCTTTTGAAGTTTTAAAAGCTAATGAAATATTCCAAATTTCATATTGCTGCCTGGATATACCACCATAAAATCAGAAACCTGAGCTGTAAGAATGACATAGTTTTAATGTCACAATGATCAACTGGTGCAACTATTCCAGCCATATCAGCAAATTTCAACTGTAAATTCTGGATATTAAACTTTTGTATTACTAATTGCAAAAGTGACATTGTATTAATTGCAGAGATAGAAGATTCAATAAATTGTTTTAGTCCAGATGTTCTTTGAACAGTTTCTGGAAAATATTCAACATTAAAGAATTCCTATTTGCTAAGTAGATATAGTAGTTTGTTTCACAGTAATTATTTTGATTCTCTATTTTTAACTTTGAACACGATTCACCCATTCTCTTTCCCAATGATTGCTGCAGCAGCAATTGTAATGTCCTATTAATCTTCTGTTGCAGTTATCACTATGACAGCTCACTTAGATAGACTTGAAACTCTTCTTTAAGAACTATATCAAAAATTGTAAAGGAGGTCTCTAATTTTATCTTTAACATGCACAAACACTGTGCATGGATATCTTTGTAAACACACGCAACACACACACATGAGGGTGTGCTATAATGCTACATTGTTAAGACAAGCAAGGGGGTCAGCATTTAGATGACCTCTGTGGCATAAACCTTGATTTAATATACAATGAGAAACTATTGGTAACTTGTACAGGAAAGTAAAATGGTTACTCTGTTTTTAGATTAAGAGAAGAAAGAAGAAAGTTTTTCTGCCCAATTAGGTTAATCATGAGAACTGTGCACTAGAGTATTGTTTCTTTCTAATCCTGCTCAGATAACTGGAAGTGGTGTGATCTTGAAAACTTTGTTGCCAATGTTTCTACACAGACCCCAATACAAGGTAGTCTCAATTTCCTGTCTATTGAAATGGCAAGTGATGAGTAGGCAAGTGTCATTGTTCCAAATTCCCTCTTGTGCATTCTCTGGCATGAAGATTTATATCATATGGTAAATGCTAAAAAAGTCAGTAAGGGTATCGTCAGTCCAATAATTAATAAGGGAAAGCCACCGTTGAGAAATAAAAAGAATTATCTATTCAAATAAAAGCAGTTCTTAGCTAAGCTGCTATTTTTTAACTTGAAGTAGTATAAACATTTCTCTACACACACACACACACACACACACACACACACACACACACACGGGGAGGGGGTAGGGAGCCCCATCACTGACTGATGAGAAGCAGAGCATTGTCTGAGGTAATGCATGTAATTAGTCTTGGTTTATTGCTTCAGTTTATCACAGTGGAGTATGTGAATATGTGGACAATTATATATACATGCCATTCAAAAGATGTATTCTGTGATTTTTATACTACACCCCCATTTTCAGCTCTCTTTCTTTTATAATGGGCTAGTGCTATGCTATCCATATTTTTAGGTATTGAAAAGGTTTATGTTTTGGAATGTTGTATAGTTAAGAATTGTTTTTCCTTCTCTTTCCTTAGATGTAAAGCTACCCAGAGTACTCCTGTTACTATTAATATGGTTGTAGCATATGGTACAAATTAATCATTTCACAGTCATTGGCAACCTTAGTCATGACAGAATTTTACTTAAGGGTAAGAAAATTAGATGAAAAAATTTTAGCTCAAACGTGTCAACTCTTAATCTTTATTCTTTCTGTATATTCTATAATGAATATTGAGTGGGTCAGAAAGTGAGAATATCTAAAAGTGTGATGGACATCTAACTTTATGTACATCACCCAGCCTCACCACTCTGCTCTTTTAAGGGAACCAGTTGGTCCACTGACCCCAAGAGACAACTTAGTAGCTAGGCAGCATGAGATTTTGATCACATAGGTTAATTAATAAGGTCTAACTAGTTAGGAGAAATGTTGGGTTTAAAGGCATTTAATGTGATTAGACTTTCAAACATTATTTGGTACATTAATTCAAATATGTAAATTGGCAAAGCCCAGGGGCCTTGGCATGAAAAAAATTAGGGCAGATAGGAATAGAATTAAATTTAAGAACACATTAAAATAAACATACACTACAATCTGGAATTAAGAACTGAAATTAGAGTTCTTTAGCCTCTTAAAAGTTACTACTATTAGAATCTGAGCCCACTATACTATGAATATATATAAATGTGCAACCAGGCATGTTTTGAAAATTAGAAATCATCATCTTTTTCATGCATTAAACTTAAATCCACTAAGTAGTCCACTTGGTTAATTGTTCCTAATATTAGAGCATCTTCATCTTTGAAAGATTAAAAGTAATACTGATTTCTTCAAATTATAATTAAGAATTTTTGCTCAGTAACTTCCTTGGTAATTGAGAATTACATACTGATACCTGTGTGTTTATTTCTGCTTCCTCCAGTAATCCATGGATAACTCAGATTCACGCCAGTGTGGAGACTATTGGAAGGAAAACAAACAAACAGACTTTGCTTTGAGTTTTCAGCACCTTGACACCATTAAAATCAACTCTGAAAGCAAAATTTTTATTGGGTCCTTCAAAATATATTTTTTAGTGTTTGCGCAGTAGTGTTTTGTTGCTATACTTAGGAAGCTAATGCTAGTATAAAATTAAAACAAAGCTTATTTTTACTATATTGTAAATCTATGCTATGATAATTCAATATCAGATATGAGTCTGTTAATTATGCTTCAGCCAGAGTTCTAATATTTCAGAGAAGAGCAGATGTTAGCTTTTTGAGCACCACATTAGTATACCTAGTCAGTTTTCCCACTGCTTTCCCTAGAGCAGAGAATAAAGACTTATTTTCCTTTTTGTTCCTTAAGCAAGCCCAATTGCTCCCCGAAGCACAAGATTTAATTATCCTTATTGCATTATATTTGCTTGAATAGCTATAGAAGTTATTAATGAGCATAGCATTTTCTGATATTTTATGTGAAATTCAGCTAGCTATGATATTTGTGCTGATTTAATTACCTTAGCCCATTAATTAGTGTAGCAAAAGAATTAGGATTATGGTAGGTGACACATTGCCTAATGGGACAGTTTTGACATGGAATCAGGTATGTGAGTGTGTGTTCCTTTTCATTGGTTCCTTTCCATGCTGTTTATGGGACTATTGCTCAAGAAGACCAATAGATTCATAACTATTATTAGATCACCCACTAAATATCTATATGACTTTAGGCAAATAATTAAAATCTTTTCACTTTTATCCTTTGTAAAGATATAAATGAAATAATTATAATTTCCACACAATATTTTTATTTTTAGTATGGAATAACAATACACTTAAATCCCTTGGAAATATATCTGCCCCACAATATGTCTTGCATAATATTTGTAATATTATTATCCTTATTAAAAATGATCAGAACACACAGACTTTGAAAAGGCAATAGTGAATTTGTTTGTAGATATTCTGCATGCTCGATGGAAACCTAGCTCTACTTAGACTTTGATAGTCTTCTGGACATTACAGTAATACAAACTGTCATGAGATTAAATAAAAAATTAATATATCACATGTCATATCAAGCAAAAACTCCCCTGTGCCTGCATTACTTACAGACAGGATAAATTTCAGGTTAAAAGTTCTGTGGTGAGTTGGTGCCTCTATAGCTAAACTGGAGCTTCTGTCTCAATGTCCTATGTGCAATGGGGGCCCAGAAAATGTGGATGAACAATCAATGTTCACTTATTCTCAACCCGTTGGCCAATAAAGAGTCTTGGCATAAACTGCTCTTTCTACAATAAAAAGCTTTATTGATGAGTGGGTATATAGTGATAGTTAATTGGTACAAACAAGTATTTTAGGTAGTTGTTTAATGTCTATTTAGAAAAACAGAAGAAATAGGTTTACTATCCTACCTAGTAAACTCGATCGCCAGTTCCTCATTATTAGGCATGAACTCCCTTTCGTGGAATAGGCTTCAGATGCATTCAGAAACAGATCACCCCACCACAATCTGGCCACTATTGCACACATGCTGCTGAGAAGCAGGTATCTTAGTATGCAAGATCCAAAACTAGGAAAGAGCATTGCTGGCTTTTTTGTAAAGCTGCTTATATAGCACTATCTTGCAAGTATGCCAGTAGGAAGAAAGCATTTAGCTCAGTTCCAATATGTTTTGTCTCCATCCAACAGGAGTTTATGCTCAGCATCAAGGTCTTATCATTCAGTTCTGGTGAAAAACTGAGGAGTATTGGTAGCTGTTACAGCTGGCTGTCCTGGCTAACAATACCTGAGTAGGTGTCTCACAGCCAGCATTGAGATTTTTGTTTAATAACCTATTAGCTCTGGGATTCACATTACAAATGCATAGATGCTCTTTTAAAACTAACAATTTTATGTTGACTTATAAAATAATAGGTTTTGATATGGTTTCTCATATATCCTATGTGCTTGTGTGTCCTTCTCTTATGTTTCTCTTGCCCAAAATTTGATAGACATTTAAGCTGAATTGATTTTATAACCATGGGGAATTGAAAAGTCATAAACATGGGTGTGCTTAAATCTTCATAGTAAAGTGTCATGTCAGGAATAGTACAGATGGTTTATATGGTGGTTTTACTTCTTGTCTTTTGAAAAACCTCCAGACTGAATTTCACTGTCTGTACAATTCACATTCTCAACAACAGTGCATGTGGTTAACCCTTTCCTACTATCCAGAGTGGTGTCTGCTTTCGTTTGTATTCTTGATGATGGGCACTGTGACTGGGGTGAAGTGGATTCTCAGAGTAATTTTAATTTCTATATTCTTCATAGATAGGATGTTGAATGACATTTTAAGTGTTTCCTGTCTATTTGTAGTTTTTGTTCTGAGAACTCTGTTTAATATTTTGCCCTTTATTTTAATTAGGTAGTTTTTTGTTTGGTGTTAAGAAACTAATTCTCTGTTAGATTTGTGGCTGGCATAGATTTTTATCCCATTCTGCTCAGTGTGTGTGTGTGTGTGTGTGTTTGTGTGTTTGTGTCTGTGAATAAAAATGAAAAAAGAGCTCACAATGAGTTTTAGATGGAACAAAGGAAGGCACAGAGAGGGCTGGATAGAGAAAGAGAGAGGGATAATATAATTACACATTAATTAAAATCTGAAAAAAAATATTGAAAAAAAAGTGTCCTTTTAGAAATAGAGGGGTTTTGTTTTGTTTTGTTTTGTTTTTAATGAGGTGCTATTTGTCATTTCCTGTGATACTTATGTCATGGTTAGGAGGTCTGCCTAGAGACTTATGGTAGAACCAAACATCACTGAGGAAAAAAAAAATTAAAGAACAATAAAATAAAATAAGAAAACAAATGAATAAAACCCAAACCACCAAACCAACCAAAAGTAGTGAAATGACTAAAAATGATAGTCTGCTATACCCATAGATTGGTGCCTTGTGCACTCTCCATCAGAGAGGCTTCCTCCAGCAGCATATAGGAAGGAGTATGTACAGTGACCTACAATCAGCCACTATGTAAAGAGGAAGTCTCAATCGTCTGTCTCCATCAGGTCCCTCCTCTCAAGAAGGGGTGGAGAAGACAGAAGGAATCTAGAAGTCAGAGTAGATGAATGGCACCACGAAAACATTGACAACCTTAATAACTAAGCCAGGTTCACTTGGGCTCAGGAGACTGAAACAACAACCCTGCATAGATCTGCAACAGGTCCTCTGCAGGTCTGTTATGGCTGTTAGCTTGGTGGTTTTGTGGAATTCTTAAAAAGGGAGCAGGTACATCTCTGACTTTTGTCTGTTCTTGAGACTCTTTTCCTCTTATTGAGTTGCCTCCTCAAGCCTTGATAGGAGGACTTTTGCTTTTTATCTTTGTTCTTTGTTTTGTTTTGTTTAGCATTCGTCTCCTAAAGTTCTGCTTTTTTCTGAAGAGGAAATGGGCAGAGAATGGATGTAGGGGAGAAAGGATGTGAGGGAGTGCTGAAGGAGCTGAGGGAGGGGAAACTGTGTTGAAAATTTATTGTATGAGAGGAGAATCTAGTTTAATTTAAAAAATTAAAAGTCTAATTATCATGACCTTTTGATATAGTTTCTCTCTTTTCCTCTAGCAGTGTGAGGATATCTGGCTCCAGTTACAGTCCTTGGTCTGTTTGCACTTGAGTTTATGCACAATAAGAGATAAGAATACAGTTTCATTATTCTACATGTTGATATCCTATTTTCCTAGCACCATTTATTGACTGTCTTTTCTACAGTCTCTGTTTTGAGTATTTTGTTAAAATCCATGCATCTGTAGTTGTGTAGGATCTTGTCTAGGTCTTCTCTTCAATTCACTTGCTCTATGTTTATCTTTGTAACTTTAAAATGATGAATGATTATTTTATGATCTTGAATTTAGTGTGCACACATTTGTTGAGAATGTTGTGTGTATATTCATCAGGAAAATTATTCTATACATTTGTTCTTTGAGTTTTTATTTCTCTTTAATATTAGTGTGATACTGGTTTAAAAATATGAGTTGGGGAACATTATTTCTTTTTCTACTTTACAGAATAGTGTGTGTGTGTGTGTGTGTGTGTGTGTGTGTGTGTATCCAGATAATGAAAATCAACATTTATATTTGAACTAGAGTAAAATATAAACTTCAGAATCACATTTACTAAATTACAAAAATCCAAAAAGACAAGATATTGTTCTGAAAATATTTTTATGCCAAAATGTGAGAATATAACTATTTATCAAATTAAGACAATATTGTAGATTCAATTTAGGCATGCATTAATTTTTGGCATTGCATAGAAGTTATGAAAAACATAGCAGTATGAAATAGCACATATTTATTATCCACAGTTGTTTCTGAAGATCAGATGTCTGGCAGCAGCATATCTTCCTATATCATGTTCAAGGCAACACTGATGTATTAGTTCACATCAGAATGTTAATGGAGCTGGGCTTGCTTTCCCTGTTGCTCAGACCATTGCAGATATCATTTGCCTGCACTTGTGAAAATAAAGACTTGGCTTCTGGATCTTGTCTAAATTACATTCTCACTTTCTGCATATGGGGGCTTCTTACCTAGTCACTAAATTCATTGATGCAGTGTAGCAAGCTGAATCTTGACTAAGCCTACATTCAAGATTAATTAACATAGAGTAACAAATTTACAGATGTAGTATTTTATCACTTTTATCAATTTTGCTATATTTTGTTTGTTAAAATTAAATTACAAGCCTCATTCATCAACCCAGGAGAAGGAATTATGTATATCATGAAACTTAGGACACAGGCATTTGTTGAGTTATCTGATTGTTATTTTCTCTATGGCGACGGTTCAGACTTCGCAAAAATATATGAACTGGAAAATAAAACAACATGAAAAGTAAAAAACTGCATGGTATTTTTACAGAGACAGGCAGGAAGATCAATGGAATAGAATTAAAGAGCCAGAAGTAAACCCACACATCTATGAACATTTGATCTTTGACAAAAAATTCTAAAACATACAATGGAAAAAGAAAGCATCTTCAATAAATGCCGCTAGTCTAACTGGTGGTCTACATGTAGGAGAATGAAAATATATCCACATTTGTCACCTGTACAAAGCTCAAGTCCAAGTGCATCAAGGACCTCAACATAAAACCAGATACACTGAATCTAATAGACGACAAAGTGGGAAAGAGCCTTGCACACAACAGCACAAGGGGAAATTTCCTTAACAGAACACCAACTGCTCAGGCTCTAAGATCAAGAATTGATAAATGAGACCTCATGAAAATGAAAAGCTTCTGTAAGGCAAATGACATAACCAATAGGACAAATTGGCAGCCTACAGATTGGGGAAAAAATTCTTTACTAACCCTACATCTGACAGAAGGCTAATATCCAAAATGCATTAAAAACTCAAGAAGACAACTTCTAAAAAACCAAATAACCTAATAAAAAAATGGGTTATAGAGCTAAACAGAGAATTCACAACAGAAGGATCTCAAATGGCCAAGAAGCACTTAAAGAAATGTTCAAAGTCCTTAGTCATCAGAGAAATGCAAATCAAAATGATTCTGAGATTCTACCTTACATCAATCAGAATGGTTAAGATAAAAAATTCAAGTGATAGCACATGTTGGTGAGGATGTGGAGAAAGAGGAACACTCCTTCATTGCTGGAAGGATTGCAAACTGGTACAAGAATACTGAAAATCAAACTCTTGGTTCCTTCAAAAATTGGAAATAGATCTACCTGAAGTGTTAGCTAAACCAAACTTGGCCATATACCCAAAAGATGCCCTACCATACCACAAGGACATGTACTCCAGCATGTTATTTCAGGCTTATTTGTAATAGCCAGAAACTTGAAACAACCCACATATCCCATAACAGAAGAATGGATACAGAAAATGTGTTTCATTTACACAATGAAATACTATTAAGCTATTAAAAATGAGGACATAATGAATTGTTCAGGCAGATGGATGGAACTAGAAAATATCATCCTGTCTGAGGTAACTCAAACCCAAAAGGACATGCATGATATGTACTCACTGATAAGTGGATATTAGTCAAAAATTATAGAATACGTAATAAAAATACAGAATGCAACAAACAAACTGTGAGAAGTATAACAAGCAGAAATGCCCAAGTGAGGATGTTACAGTCCCACTTAGAAGGCAGAAGAAAATAATCACTGAAGGCAGAGGGAGGAGGAGGGAAAAAGCGAAACAGGATCAGGTATGGTGGCAGGGACAGGAGAAGTCCAGAGGGCCAAGACAGTGAATGGAAATAAGCACCCTGGGGGGCAGGGGTGGACAGTCAGAAGACCATCTATAAAGTACCAGAGACCAGGGAGGTACTTTTAAGTACTCAATGGGGGTGACCTTAGCCAAAATGCCAAACAATGGGAAGAGGGAACTCGAAGAGTCCATCTCCAGTAGATAGACAAGGTTTCAAGTGGAAGGATGGGGTTACTAACCCACAGCCAAAATTTCTGACCCAGAATCTACAGTCTGAAAGAACTGTAGGGACAAAAATGGAGAAGAGACTGAAGGAAAGGCTGTACAATGACCAACCTAACTTGAAATTCATCTCATGGGGGTGAGGGGGCTCACCAACGTCTGACACTATTACTATGATATGCTTACAGAGTGGAGCCTGGTATGGCCTTCCTCTGAGAGGCCCTACCAGCAGCTGACTGAAACAGAAGCAGTTACTTAGAGCCAACCATTGGACTGAAGTCAGGACCCTATGATTGAATTATAGGAGAAAAGTTGAAAATGAAGGGAAGAGTGACACCATAGGAAGACCAGAAGTCTCAACTAACCTGGACATCAGAAAGCTTCTAGAGACTGAGCCACCATCCAGGAGCATACATGGGCCCCTGGCACAAATATAGTGGAGGTCTGCCTGGTCAGGCCTCAGTGGGAGAAGATGTGTTTAATCTAAAAGACTTGAGGCCCCAGGTAGGGGGAGGTCTGTTAGAGGGAAGCACCACCTTGGAGTCAAGGGAGAGGAGGAATGGGATGAGGAACAGTGGAAAGGAGGACTGGGGGGACAATAACTGGAATGTAAATTTAAAAAGAACAACTTAAAAAAAGGAGAAGAAAAAAATCACTTTAGAAATACAAGACTCAGAGACTTTTATTTTTCTCTTGACAAAGTTAATAATGAATTCAGGAAGGCCTTTGAATACTAAGCATAGTGAATTAAAATAATTCCTGCTACCCAGACATATATGACATGAAAGTGCAAACCAAACATATTGAAATAGGAACACCATAAGCAGCCAGGAGAAAACACAGTGAACTACTATGGAACTGTAAGAGCAAGTAGCGGACTTTCAGTAGTCAGGGTGAGCCAGCCAGCAATGGACCAATGTGATTCGAGGACAAATAACACAACTGAATGAAATAAATGAGATAGCTATCAAATTTGTCTAAGGAAGCCAGTACTGATGACAAGAGAGGTAGTCTCTTTGAAGAGACTTTCATTAAACAAGATCCTATAGAGTATTACTTGGAAGGCTTGTAATGCATGAAGGCATTGTGTATACAAGACCATCGGATACACATCTCACAGTAGTAACTTTAAAAGGGGTTGCATGCATATACCTATATATTAACATGAAATAGTCTAATACACTAAAAAATACTTCAGGTAAGTTAGAGATATGAGTGAGAAAGAGCTTCAGTCCTCAATGGAAAGGTAAAAATGAAAATTTGACTAATTGACTTTAGAAGTTTGACAGCTTAAGAGATATGCTGAAATTTCATTGAAAGACCAGTGAGATGGCTCAGGGAATAAAAATACTTGCTATATCAAACTGACAATCTTAGTTTAAGGCACAGAACCCATAGTGGAAAGAGAAAACCAACCTTGAAAGGTTTACACACACATAAAAACACACAACAGTAATAAAAGAAAACCATAATTAGACATCTTCTGGACATACCAGGGAAGGTCCACATGTGAAGTGACATGATTGCAACAGTATGCATAAAATCTGTGCAAGATCCAGCCAGACAAAATCATGGTACGCAGAAGGAACCTGGGCACATAGTTCTACCCCTAGGTCTGCACTGAAGACCAGTTGTTAGCTGCTGGATCAGTGTGAAACATTGTAAAACAGCTGAAGTAGGGTGAAACAGTATTCTCTGAGAGCTTATGCCCTGAAAAGTTGACCATGTCTCAGTGGAAGACTGCACATTGAAGAACTGGGTCAGACTATGTCGATCTTGAAAATTATATAGTTTTAAATAGGGCATAGAGTTGGAAGTGTTGGGAAGGAGGAATTCCTCGGAAGAGTTGATGGGGGGGGGTGTTGAAAATAATCATAACATTGTATGAAACTTGAAATTCCCAAAGAAATAATAAAAATAAAATTATAATTTTAAAGCTTCAGTGAAAATCATTGAGAGGCAGTTTGGATCATTATACGAGGAAGGAGAGGGAGCTAGATTCTCATTGAACATTCCTGGGGTCACATTTCTTCCTCGCTTGTCAATCAGAGATGACTGGCTAGTGGTAAGGCTGGAAAGGTCTCTGGAAAGGTAAAGACAGAGGCAGTTTCGAACGCACGCACGCACACACACACACACACACACACACACACTCACGCACACACATACACACACTCAGTAAGTGGGCTGTATTCAACAACATTTGAAATCCAGGACAACCAACCATAGACAGACAAGTAGGTGTTACCTTTATTGTATACAGTGCAGCCCTCCTAGAATACCTCACTGCAGAGGTACTTGAGTTAGCAGTAAATGCATCAAAATCTTAAAGGTAAAGTGTATTACTTACAACTTGCAATTTGGAGAGATGAAGAATTGGCCTCTCCCATCAATGATACAGCTATTGGTGGCAGTATTGTCCCATATGCACAGCCAAAAAATCTCAGATTGGGAAGAGAAGACAACAGAATACTGTCTAAGGTTGCCTGTACTCCTTATTTTCTCAGGACTCTTAAGTATTCCAGTGGACTGCATCTCTGTGAAGAGCAAAATTTTGCCCTTTTGTAATCTATTGATCAAGTTGGAAGTGTAATTAGCCTTCCAACCAATCAAATTTCTGCATTTGTCTTAACCATATTTAAGTGTTATTGTGACTTTAGAGAAGCCACTTATTCTGATGGAGTGGGCTGGGATTGAGTTGACTATTAAAAAATAACTGCTTGGATTTTAGCTGTAGTGCAGAGATTACAATAACAAATATTTGTATTTGTAGACATATTCTTTTCACTCTGATGGATAAGCTCAAAACTAGTCATTATCCCTACTCTGACCAAGAAAGAAAATCACTGAGAAATCAGAAGTTTAATACCCATATTCCAAAAGAGGAAGAGAAATAAGTGGACCACTAATGCTGCCTAACAAAACACTTAACATAGTGAAAGCTGGTTTTATATTAGTAGATTTTTCCTAAGCAAAAGCCTACAAATAACTATTTTGTGTGCCTTGTAATAATTGAAGATCTAAGAGTAGTTGAAATAAGTTTATTTTTTCTGAATTAAGTTTCATTCCACCAATGAAAATACTCTAGGGAACAATCAAAATTATTGTTTTCTATACTTCTATATGTCCATTCATATTCACTTCAACCTCTGTTTCAAACCAGGTAAACTTATGAATTCTATTTGTATATTAACTCATTTTTCACTTAAACTTTATCTCATTTTAAAAATAAATTTTGAGGGTATGCATTTATTTATTTATTTATTTATTTATTTATTTATTTATTTGGAGGCCCCTAGTTCTCATTAACTTTCAAAAGAAGCATAGTGAGACAACGTGACTTAATAGTGAGACAACGTGACTTAATAGTGAGACATTTGACAGGCATGTATAATAGTCTGAGTTAAATGCTAGTACTACAAAAATAAAAAGAAACAAGCACAACCACAGGTTGGAAACATTTAGATTTTTTGCACTATATAAATATATAGATATCAGGTAATTTTAAAATCTGTCCATTAATATGTATTAAGTAATTAAGTAAGTAAATAAGTATTTTTTTATCCAAGCCATTTATCCTAAAAGTGAATGCTGTTTACTTACATTTGCAATAAAAATAAAATACAAAATATATTTGAACATAGAAAATATTTTTGTGTCTGTGAGTCAGAAAAAAATTGACAAATTTCAAAAGAAGACCAAAAGAGTTAGAAAATAAGCATTCACAATTTCTATTACTGTATATAAAAATATTTATCAGAGTATACCTAGTGATGACAACTAATTTAATATATTTCAAACATCAGTGTCATTTCTAAAGACAGCATGTAATTACACCCTTCACATTTTAGATATTAGACATGAGGTTCACACTGAAAATTAAAAATGAAAGAGAACCTTTAAAAATGGAAAATTGACAAATGCAGAAAGTGGCCTGCACTTCAAAATGTACTAGTTCTATCTCTGACTCCAAATATATTATGTTCCTTGCTGTACATGGCATTAACTGCTATGTTTACTCTTACATAGGCTAACTCCTTCAACTTTACATGGCTACAGTGTAAAAGATTTAGGAAGTAAAATCAAAAGCTTTTAATTATTAACAGAAGATGTTTGCCCCCTATTTTTTGATGTGCAGAAACATTAGCATATTGAGATAATTATGGAAAAGAAATTGTTTCTGAGGGTTTCATTTGTTGAGCTACAAAATCTATCAGTGCAAATGCCCATATTATAAAATTTCCTGTAGCTACATTTTTCTGACCTGTGTCCTTGTTAGTTACATGCTGAATGGAGGGAAGATTTGAGGACTGCCAGGAGATCGAGTGGTATCTTTTGGTGGTAGTTGAATAGGAAGGAGTATGCACATCAATCTGTAACAATATGCCTGAAAGTAATGTACCTGTCATTGGAAAAGTTGAAAATAAAGAACAAAATATATTTATTTGGTTTTGATAATAGTCTCTGCACTAATATTTTATAAATAAGGAATGAAGCTATTCAACTTATTCTAAAATAATTTTTATTTTTTAATTATAATGTAATTGGATCATTTCTCCTTCCCTTTCCTTTAACTTTTCTTTTGTAACCCCATGTTCTCTCTCAAAGCCATCACTTCTTTTTATTTAATTGAACCCTAGTACCAGGCACAAGAAACATTTCCTTTTAAATGGGTTGTCATGCTAGTTCAAATGACTCCCAAACAGTATAGATTGTCATCATATCAATGTAGTCCTTGAAATCTCTCAGCTTTAGCTTCCATACTTCCAGAAAATACTATGAAATGTTTTGATAGAGGGAAACTCTTGAACAATCCTACTCAGCAATGACCACTATGCGCCATGACAATTACCAATATGACAAAATATACATAAACATGCAATAAGCAATGCTTACATGTTGGTGGTGACCAGCAGCCATCTAATTGGACTTCAGGTCCACTCTCCATATAAGAAATCATTCCTGGTACTCATTAAGCATAATCAAATAGAAAAGACCAAGTTGATTTTTTGTTTGATATAGTGGTTAATTTAAAGCATTGATTGTATGGCCTATTTGCCAAAAATGACCTTACTTGCTACCTGAATGATGTGGAAAAACAGTTGAAACAGTGAATTGTTACCTTTAACAATGTACCATCTGCCAGTTAAGTTTCTGTGAAATATGGCTTACTTGCTCACCCCACCCTTGTGGTTTTGGTATATAAAATTAAAATTAAAAACAGAATCCAGGGCAGAGACTTTTCAGAATCTAGGCTGTGTTTGGTTCACTTGTGAAATCTCTTTTCCACTCTCATTGATGCCAGAGTGCTCATTTTAGAGAGATCCCTGTAACCCTGGAAAAGCTAGCCCATTTCCTGAGGACGGTGGGGTCATGAACCCTGGAAAAGGATCTACTACTGCCACTTGAAATGATTCCTTTCTACATTCTTAATCCTATGCTTATACCCACAGATATATCACCTTCCTTCAAAACATCCTCCTTTGTGGCAAATAGATACTACCACAGAAAACCACAACTGGACACAATTCATAGATCAATAGATCATAGGGATCATAGCCCCAAAGGATACATATGTATCATAGCTCCTGCATTTATCGATCAGAAAATATCAGGAAAGAGGGGACAGAAAGATTGTGAGAGCCAGAGTACCAGAAAGTCTGCTGTGAAAGTCTTTCCTAGAAACATCTGTAAAAACAAAACTAAGACAACGTCTATACTAGTAGACATGTTTACATAAAAGTCAGGAAAATTTGCAAGATCCTGCTCCTATACAAAGAACCACAGGCCACAAATTAATGTTGGAAGGACAGTTAGCTTCTTCCAGGTATGAATCCCTTATTGGTTGTCCAATGCATGATGGTCAGCTTTGAAACCTTATAATACCACCAACAAAATTGTAGTCAACAGATTACACACACACACACACACACACACCATATATGTACACACACACATACATACACACACACACACATATATATATATATATATCAACATACATATATGAATATGTAACAATAATAATTAAAGAAAAATAGGCTACTAACTTGAGAGATGGGAGTGGATGTGGGAAAGAATCTGGGAGTGTGGCTGGAAAGGGCTGGAAAAAAGAAAGGGAGGGGAAATGATACAATTCTATTTCCATTAAAACATATTTTTAAAAATGATATTTCCAGGAAAGGATGGAATTAAACTTATGTTTTAAGGAAGATAGCCCAACATCAGCAACTGTCTTTTCATAAGCTCATTATATCATTTACTTAAAATAAACAGTATTATTTGTAGCTCTGAACGAGATGTGAATGAAAAAAAAAAAAACAAAGCTGAGTGATAGCAAACAACACTTGCATCCAGATCTTATTTACCTCATGTTATCTTTAAAGAAATAAAATACAGGTAAGGCCAGTATCTCTGCTCAGAGGGACCTGCCCTGAACCCTCAGGACACAGGGACCTGCAAGCAGACTGGGACAGGAGCATTCCGGATTCTTTCTGCAGCTAAGGGCCTCAGTCTGTGCCACAGAGCTCCATAGCCAAAGAGCACAGGGGGAAAGCTAGCATCCCAGGAGTGTGGACAAGCCCTTGAGTGGAGGTATGATGAGCACCACTGCTCAGCAGGACCCACCCAGAATCCCCAGAGGGACCAAGTCACAGCCTGGGACAGGAGACTTCCCATTTATGCCTGTGGTCTTCACCATGCAGCTCCATACCCAAATAGTGCAGGGAAAGAGCTACCCTCCCAGGAGTGTGGGCAAGCTTGTGATTGGGAGTAAGGCCAGTACCTCTGCTTAGAAGGACATGCACAGAACTCTCAGGACACAGGGACTGAGGAGTGGCCTTCCTGTTTCCTTCTGCGATCAGGGAGCTGATCCTGCGACACAGGGCTCCATACTCAATGCCAAGAGAGAGCTGGTATCCCAGGAGTGCCGACACACCTTTGAGCACAGAAAGACCACCACTTCTGTTCATATTCCTTGATCAAGAGGGACCCTTGAAGAGCCATCAGGTCACAGGAACCAAGGAACAGCTGGGGACAGGATCCTTCTGGTTTCTGTCTGCACCGCAGAGCTGACCCTGTACCACAGCTCTCCAAATCCAAATTCATCTCAAAGAGAGCTGGTCTCTAAGGAGTACTGATGCAAAGGCTTGCAGGAGGGACAAGCCACAGTCAGAGAGAGCAAGAACAGCTAAAACCAGAGGTAACCATAAAGGCAAAGACAAGAATATTAGGAACAAAAACCAAGGCAACTTGGTTTCATTAGAACCCAGTTCTACCACCACAGCAAGCCCTGGATTCTCCAACACACCAGAAAAGCAAGACTCAGATTTAAAATCACTACTCATTATGATGATAGAAGACCTTAAGAAGGAAATAACTCCCTTCAAGAAATACAAACGAACATAGGTAAACAGGTAGAAGCCCTTAAAGAGGAAATACAGGAAAACACAACCAAACAGGCAAAGGAAATGAATAAAAACCATCCAAGATCTAAAAATGGAAATAGAAACAATAAGGAAATCACAAAGGGAGACAATCCTGGAGATAGAAACCCTAGGAAGAAGATCAGGAGTCATACATGCAAGCATTACCAACAGAATACAAGAGATAGAAAAGAGAATCTCAGGTGCAGAAGATACCACAGAAAACATTGACACAACAGTCAAAGAAAAAGCAAAATACATAAAGCTCCTAACCCAAAACATCCAGGAAATATAGGACACAATGAGAAGACCAAACTTAAGGATTACAGGTATAGAAGAAAGTGAAGATTCCCAACTTAAACGGCCAGTAAATATATTCAACAAATTATAGAAGAAAACTTCTCTAACCTAAAGAAAGAGATGAACATAAACATTCAAGAGGCTTACAGATCTCCAAATAGATTAGACAAGAAAAGAAACTCCTCCCATCACATAACAGTCAAAACACCATATGCACAAAACAAGGAAAGAATATTAAAAGCAATAAGGAAAAAAAGGCAAGTCACATATAAAGGCAGACCTATTAGAATTACACCAGACTTCTCACCAGAGACTATTAAAGCTAGAAGACCCTTGTCAGATCTCATACAGACCCTATGAGAACACAACTGCCAGCCCAGGCTGCTATAACCAGCAAAACCTCAATTACCATAGATGGTGAAATCAAAATATTCCATGACAAAACCAAATTTACACAATGTTTCCACATACCCAGTCCTACAAAGGATAATAGATGGAAAATGCCAACACAAGGAGGGAACTACACCCTAGAAAAAGTAAGAAAGTAATATTTCAACAAACCCAAAAGAAAGTAGCCACAGAAACATAAAAATAACATTGAAAATAACAGGAAACAACTATCACTATTCCTTAATATCTCTTAACATCAATGGACTCAATTCCACAATAAACAGACATAGGCTAACAGTCTGGATACATAAATAGGACCCAGCATTTTGCTGCATACAGGAAACACACCTCAGTGTCAAAGAAAAATACAACTTCAGAGTAAAGGGATGGAAAACAATTTTCCAGGCAAATGGTCCCAAGAACCATCCTTGAATAGCCATTCTAATATCTGATAAAATCGACTTTCAACCAAAAGTCATCAAAAAAGGTAAGGGAGGACATTTCATACTCATCAAAGGAAAAATCTACCAAGAAGAACTTTCAATTCTGAACATCTATTCCCCGAATGCAAGGGCTCCCACATTCATAAAAGAAACTTTACTAAAGCTCAAAGCACACATTGCACCTCATACAATAATAGTGGGAGACTTCAACACCCCACTATCAACAATGGACAGATCATGGAAACACAAACTAAGCAGAGATACAGTTAAACTAACAGAAGTTATGGACCAAATGGATTTAACTGATATCTATAGAACATTTCCTTCTAAATCAAAAGAATATGCCTTCTTCTCAGCACCTCATTGCACTTTCTTCAAAATTGACTATGTAATTGGTCACAAAACAAACCTCAACAGATATAAGAAGATTGAAATAATCCCGTGCCTCCTATCAGATCACTACGGATATAAGGCTGGTCTTCAATGGCAACAAAAACAACAAAAAACCCACATACACATGGAAGCTGAACAACGCTCTACTCAATGATAACTTGGTCAAGGAAGAAATAAAGAAAGAAATTAAAGACTTCCTAGAATTTAATGAAAATTGCCCCGGCCTGTGGTGGTTCAGCAGGAATGTGGGGAAGGGGCAAAAGAATGAGGGACAGGAGACGAGAAGGAGAGCAAGTCTATATTCTGATCAAGCTCTTGAAGTTTATTTCAGGATAGCAGCTTAAAATGACAGGCAGATGGGAAGGTTACACAAGGCCCAAGGTCAACCCACTACTGTAACCAGTTTTCAGGAAATACCAGACGTTCTTTCAATTCCTGGGACCCAAGCAATTCCTGGGACCTGAGACTGCAAACGCCCTGTCCTTTCTAACGTTGCACCTTAACTGACTAAGCTTCACAGAACAGCTGGTAATTTCATGGGTTTGGCTCTCAGCATCTCACGGGTTTGGCTCTCTACATCTCCTCCCATTTTACAATTTTTATGAGGCTATGAAGATGAATGGCCATTAACCAGAGGGGGAAAGTATTGACCTGATCCTCTGAGTACTTCATATGTCATTGGTGTCTTTTGGGGAGGAGAGGTTAGCCTTCGTCAATTTCTGTAGGTATCTCCACATCGTATGATCAAAGGAAGGGCAGACACCAACCTCTGTGCAATCAGGTTTGCTTCACAGGGGACTCAGAAATGGATATTTTGGTCCTCCCCTTGTGGTACTTAGTCTCATACCCCTTGCAGGTGTCCACACCAAGGCAGGTGAGCATAAATCTGAGTTTTATGCAGCTCCCAAAGAATAAAGGTCATTGTAAGGTTCAGCCAGGCCTCTATCAGCCAAATCAAGTCTGTGATAATGAACTTGTAGAGGTTTGGATGCCAAGGAGTCAATCTGTTGTTCTAAATGCCAATCTAAATCCTCTTGAATACTCAGAACATTAGTAACATTTTTTGCTAAATGATTAACAAAAGTAGCTGTCTTAACTTCTTGTGTCAAAGCAATTGTAGAAGCAGTGGTGCTAGTTATTAATATAATTAAAGCTTCTATATCAATGATAATCAAGCCCACTACCCTCTTGCTTCTGCTTAAAGTCTGACTCACTTCTTCCAGTACTTGCAAGCCTTTTTTAGAATACCAAGGTCCTATAATATTCATAGACAATAAAACAAAAGCTGGTTGATAGACCACCATAACAGACATGCCAGATTTCAGCATAGTAACACAATTAAAAAGTGTACAATCCATGCTACTTACTTCAAACAATGTGGAAGAAAAAGTAAATTTAACATGACCAATTAGTAAAAGATTAGGAGCTTTAACACATGCACTAAGACTTGTTCAAAGTCCAAATCATATCCCAACTTTATCTCTTGCTAACATAACATCATATAGAACTGCAGCTAACTTCCAAATATGTCTCTGAAAATGTCCAGAACCAGCCTTCCAAATGAAGACTGTCATTTTCAATATTGGATTGATTTCTATACCGGTCCATATTATGTCAGAATAACTGGTCTCATTAATGGAAAGAGAAAAGTCATAAGTTTTTTTTGTTTTTGACTAATTTTTTGAAGCAGTTTCCACAGTCTCCATGTTCTCTCTCCCACAAGGTCTAAAATCTTGAGGCAAGGAAGCTTGTCCAATCTGAGATATAGGCAAGCAAAGGAAGAGATGTCCAATACAGCTTTCCTGTCATCAATGTCAGGGCACTCAGCAAGCTCACGGTCAGCATCATTCTTTGTCCCAGCATCAGCATGTTTCACCAATCACTCTGGCAGCTAGCATGCTCCTTTAGCATCCTGTAGAAAAAACAGAAGCATGCCCTCTTCCCCATATTAAATACCTTATCTGGATCATGCCATACGCCTATAAGTGGATTCTTCCATTTCACCCAGGCATAAGTATGCCTAATTGTTGGGTGCCATAGACACTTAGCAGAGAGTTCCTTGGTATCCAAATTTAAAAAGTTCAAAATAAAAGGCATAATTTAAATAATTTTGTGTTGTGCAGGGATATAACTTCCCCTTATTAATTTTATGAAGATTTTTTGATACTTTATTTATATATCAAATTTTTTGCCCTTTCCAGATCTCCCTTTTGGAACCTTCCTATCCTCTCCCCCTTACCCTTGCCTCTATGGGGGTATTCCCCCACCCACTCACCCACTCTTGTCTTCCCTCCTTGGCATTCTCCTGTACTGGGGCATCTAACACACTCAGGCCCAAGGGCCTCTCCTCCCCCTGATGGCTATCAAGACCCTCCTCTGCCACATATGTGGCCAGCACCATGGGTCCCTCCATGTGTATTCTTTGGTTGGTGATCCAGTGTCCAGGAGCATTGGGAGGTCAGGCCAGTTGACACTGTTGCTCCCTCCATGGGGCTGCAAACTCCCTCAGCTCCTTCAGTTCCTTCTTCAACTCCTCCATCTGGGACCTCACACTCAGCCCAATGGTTGCTGTAAAGTGAATCTTGGTTATTCAGAACTTTTGGGCTAATAACTACTTATCAGTGAGTACACACCATGTTCATTCTTTTGTGACTGAGTTACCTCGCAAAGGATGATATTTTCAAGTTCTATCCATTTGCCTGCAAATTTCATGAAGTCATTGTTTTTAATAGCTGAGTAGTATTCCATTGTATAAATGTACTACATTTTCCTTATCCATTCCTCTGTTGAGGGACATCTGGGTTGTTTCCAGTTTCTGGCTATTATAAATATGGCTGCTATGAATATAGTGGAGCACGAAGATATTATTTGTATGTTCCACAATACCTTGTCCTTGAGAATTACAAGGAATCCAAATAATATGGAAATATTGAATTGTTGACAGAAAGTCTCAAATGCATGAGTGTAATAGCCAGTTCCATTATCTGTTTTAATCTGATTGGGAATACCAAGCATAGAAAAACAATGCAGGCAATGACTAATTATTTTTTCAGTTGCTTTTCCTGATAAAGCAGTTGCAACTAGAAAGCCTGAAAAGGTGTCAATAGTCACATGTACATATTTTAATTTTCCAGAATCAGAAATATGAGTAACATCCATTTGCCATAATTTGTTAGATATGAGTCCTCAAGAATTAACACCATTATGTGGTACAGGTAGAAACTGAGGACATTCTGGACAAGTTTTTACAATTTGACATACATATTTTCTAGAAATACCAAATTATTATATTAAACTATTACTATTTTGATGATGTGAAGAATGAGATTGTTTGGCCAATTGTTCTTGTGTAAGACCTATAACCTTCTTGGTGTACAAATCTGCTGTGGCACTGCCCTCACTAAGGGGTCCGGGCAATCCAGTATGAGCTCTTAAATGTCCTACAAAATAAGGAACTGTACGTTCTCTTAAATTTGCATAAATAATTGTAAAATTCGAGAATTAGCAGTATCTAAAAATAAAAGTTTCAAGTAGTTGTAAACCATGAGCTATATATTGGTTATCAGTATATAAATTAAAAGGTTGATTTTTTAGCATTTCAAAAACAGCAGCTACAGCACATAGTTCAATTACTTGTGCTGAAGCAGAGAGAAACTCAAGAGAATGAACATGTGATCCAATCACATATGCTGCCTTCCCATTAAATGAGCCATCTGTAAATACAGTAAGCACATTTTCTATGGGCTGCATGCATAAATTTACAGGAAATACAAAAACATGTATAAAGGCGAATTGCAACAATTTATCTTTTAGATAATGATTATCAATTTTCTCCGAAAAGTTTGTGAATACAATAGGCCAAATATCAGTATTTTGCAATAACCAATTTAATTGCTGTTTGGAATAAGGGATAAATATTTCATCAGGTTCTTTCCCAAAATATTTTCTTGATTCTACTGTACAATTCTGTATTAACACAGCAACATATTCATAATAGGATGTCAAAACTTTACTTGGAAATGAAGTAAGATGAATCTACATTAATGGTCTCTTTTGCCAAAGAACTGCTGTGGGCAAGTGAGTTTTAGCAAGGATGTAAACAACCAACAAATGATCATGGTCTATATAATGTACCTGCTGTTGGCTAATAGCTTCCTCTACTTTCTGTAAAACTATTAGTCCCACATCAGTTAATTGTTGAGGGGAATTAAGATTTGCATCTCCCTTATGAATATCAAACAGAAGTTAAGTTCTCCTGTGGTAAGCTTAAGATGAGGTCTTAGCCAATTGATATCTCCTAACAACTTTTGAAAATCATTTAAAGTAAGTAAATTATCCTTTTTACTTAGATTTTCTGTGTCACAATTTGTCTAGGATATAATCAATGTCCCAAATATTGAAAAAGATATTGCCTCTGAATCTTTTCTGGAGCAACAACCACTCCCCAATATTTTAAAGCTTGTTGTATAAGAGCAAAGGCTTGTAGTAAACCCCCTCAGAGGGTTCAGCTAATAAAATATCATCCATAAAATGACTAATATACACAGAAGGATACAAAGTCCTAACCTCTTGTATTGAAGCAGCAACAAATTTTTGACACAAGGTAGGATTATTAGCCATTCCTTGAGGCAAAACTTTCCAGTGATATTGTTTCATGGGTTCCTTAAAATTACAAGCAAGTTCACTAAATGCAAACATCCCACAGTCACCAAGATGCAAAGAATCAGTATGAAAACAATTCTTTAAATCCATAATCATTCTATAAGCATTTCCTGGAATGGCAGCTAGAGTAGGCAGCCAGGCTGTAATGTGTCTTCAAGTTCCATTCCTCAGCAACCCTTCACAAACCCTGCAGCAATCTCCACCCTCTGGATTTTTTCTTAATTGTAGATATGTGTGAGTTAGAATCCTGAGCTGTGATCAAACTGCAAACTGCAGCCAATGGAACACTGTCAGTTTAACTTTAATTTTTAAGTTTCCGTTGCAACACCAGAGCACAACAACTTTGGAAAGCAAAACTCAACCTCCAACAAGCAATCCAGTCTCTCCAAAATCAAGTGATTCACCCCCATGCTACAGAATTTGGCTGCCAGTTAAAGCACATGAATGCATGATGGTGTGGCCTCTAATACCTCACCAAAGAGACACTGCCCTAAATCTTATCTTTTACAAGTCTGGTTTCTAGGATAAGAATTATATAAATCTATTCTCAACAATAAAAGAACTTCTGGGGTAATCAACATCCCTGACCTCAAGCTGTACTACAGAGCAGTAGGGATACAAACTGCATGGTATTGGTACAGTGACAGGCAGGTAGATCAATGGAAAAGAATTGAAGACCCAGAAATGAACCCACACACCTATGTTCACTTGATCTTTGACAAAGGAGCTAAAACCATCCAGTGTAACAAAGACAACATTTTAAACAAATGGTGCTGGCTCAACTGGTGGTCAACATGTAGAAGACTGTGAATTGATCCATTCCTATCTCCCTGTACAAAGCTCAAGTTCAAGTGGATCAAGAACCTCCACATAAAAGCAGATACACTGCATGTAATAGAAGAGAAAGTGGGGGAAATCTAGAACACATGGGTACAAGGGAAAAGTTTCTGAACAGAACACCAATGGCTTATGCTTTAAGATCAATAATTGACAAATCATAAAATTGCAAAGCTTCTGTAAGGCAAAGGATACTGTCAATAGGACAAAATGGCAACCAACAGATTGGGAAAAGATCTTTACCAATCCTACATATGATAGAGGGCTAACATCCAATATATCCAAAGAACTCAAGAAGTTAGACTCCAGATAATCAAATAACCCTATCAAAAAATGGGGAACAGAGCTAAATAGAGAATTCTCAACTGGAAACTCGAAGGGCTGAGAAAAACCTAAAGAAATATTCAAATCTTTAGTCATCAGGGAAATGCAAATCAAAACAACCCTGAGATTCCACCACACACCAGTCAGAATGGCTAAGATCAAAAACTCAGATGACAGTAGAGTTGGCGAGGATGTGGAGAAAGAGGAATATTCTTCCACTGCTGGTAGGATTGCAATCTGGTACAACCACTCTGGAAATCAGTTTGGCAGACCCTCAGAAAATTGGACTTCTGGGCATATATCCAGAAATGTTACAACATGGAATAAGGACACATGCTCCATTATGTTCATAGCAGCCATATTTATAATAGCCAGAAGCTGTCCCTCATCAGAGGAATGGATATAGAAAATGTGGTACATTTACACAATGGAATAGTACTCAGTTATTAAAAACAATGACTTCATGAAATTCACAGGCAAATCTATGAAACTTGAAAATATCATCCTGAGTGAGGTAACTCAGTCACAAAAGAACAAACACTGTATGTATTTACTGATAAGTGGTTATCAGCCCAAAAGTTCAGCAACTGCTGAACTGAGTGTGGGGTCCCAGATAGAGGAGTTGGAGAAGTGCCTGAAGGAGCTGAGGGAGTTTGTAGCCCCATGGGGAGGGAGCAACACTGTCAACTGGTCAGTCCCTTCAGTGCTTCCAGAGACAGGACCACCAACCAAAGAATGCATATGGAGGGACCCATGGTGCTGGCCACCCATGTGGCAGAGCAGGGACTTGTTGGCTATTAGTGGGAGGAGAGGTCCTTGGGTCTGAGGGTGTTAGATGCCTCAGTATAGGGGAATGCCAGGTAGGGAAGACGGGAGTGGGTCAGTGAGTGGGGGAATATCCTAATAAAGGCAAGGGGATGGGGTATGGGATAGGAGGTTTCCAAAAGGGAGACCTGGAAAGGGGAAAACATTTGAAATGTAAATAAAGTATCAAAAATAAAAAAGTAAGAACAAACAAATAAAAATACTCCTAATATTGAAGATGAGGCATAGAAAACTATATTCTCAAAGATGATGGCAGATAATACAGATCTCCTGCCATTAGTTTTTATAGAATTGAAATTGTGTGTATTATATATGTCAGACATTGCACTTCTAATGATTTATAGCCAAGAAATAAAAACATACAAGCACTTAAAAGCTCAGTAAAAAAAAAAAAAAAAAGAAACAAAATACAGAACAATCTAGAATTCCTTGAGGGTATGTATAGCTTCAGTTCTAGAATAGAAAACAGACAAGGTTATTCCAGAACATTTATCCATTTAAGAAGTTAAGTTGGATGTGGTTTCATGAAACTGTTCTCCCAGTACTCTAAGCTGGGGAAAGAGCATCATCAATGATTTTAGGCCAACCTCGTCTCCATGGAGACAGCCGGTCACACGCATACACACACATACATTCTCATTCAATGATGTTATTTAACTTCAATGAAGTTCTAGAAGCTAGACAGGGTACTACCCATAAACAACCTAATTCTGTCAAGGTTAGTTTTTTGAAAGAATGCCTCTTTAAAATATAGTCCAGACACATGAATAAATACTACCCTGAAATTTAGGTCTAATATGGAAGGCATAAATCTTCTATGTCCTTCTGGAACTCTAAATTCATAAGAAGATTTTAAATAGTCTACATCTACAACATGAAAGTTCTACACTGTAGTTAAGATGCACTGAATTACTCGGTTGTAAATGAGAACTCATTTTTATACCAGAAACAAATAATTTCCAAGCTCTTTTTATAATTCTATTTTCATTGTATTCCTTGTTCATTTCAATATGTGCAAAGACAATTGTGAAAATATCAGTATTCAGGTCTACCAAGGGTATGGAATGAGCTGGACTATTCCTGTGCCTACATGCATGTCTGAATGCTGCCTTACCCTGAATTTATAATAGTAGTCTATAGGAAATTTCAGAGTTCATGTGACTAGATCTGTGAGCTAAAAGAAGCATTCTACATTGTGAAATGTCAGGAGATTCAGAAGTCTACCTTTGAAACAACTAATGTGTAGTCACACTTCTGTTACATTTACCAATTGAAGCCTTACATTGTGGACCTAACATTTCTACCTTTTAAATGCACAAATTCAATATTGTCTATGTAAACTTTCTTTTAGAGGACATTTTTATGGTTTTTAACAATTTTATGGTTTTATGTATTTTCAGTTAGTTCAAGTATTTTTAAGTGTTGTTTTGGGTAGTGGTGCTTCTTCTGCTCCTCTTCACCTCACTTACATCCCAATTTCTTTGTATATAATTATTTACTAATCATCTTTTTCTTATTTTGCAAAGTATGGATGCTTCCATATCAGCTGTAGATTTTATTGTTGATATTTATAAAATATTAAAATGAAACAAACAGTAACACAACGAAAACTTATTTTGTATTCTTATTAAATCTTCTAGAAAAGCATGTGGAACAGATTACCCTCACCCCATAGGGATTTGGAGATGGAAGGACACATTGGTACAGACAATGGCATGTACAGTCCAAACCTCAGGCAATCCCAAAGCTCACATAATATTAGATTTCTCGACTTTGTTTCTGTTGTATTTCATACACTACAGATATTTTGTGAATTTTTTTGTCTTACAATCTTATGTATGAATGCAACAAAAACTTGAAAGGGATGGTCATTTGAGAGACATGGTGTCTATATCTCTATAACTCCAGAGAAAAATATATGGAGCCCAAGGCAACAAAATATAGCAAGATTCAGAGCCAGAGGATAGTAGTTATTTATCTTAACTCTTACAACAGATTTGGGAGGGACCAGGTAGAGCAAAGGTGGGGGAATCTAAAACACGAATCTCAGGAGTGTGTGCTGCAGTATCAGGTAAGTGTGAAGTGGAGTTTTAGCATGGCTGCTTTCTCTTCAAAGTCCCCAAGAGGTTGCTGTTATGATTTTCTTGTTCTGAACTCTCTGCAAAAGTATGCACAAAATTAAACCATTAACACAATTGTTTGACTGTTGAGTTTTTGAAAAGTGTGTTGTTTAATTTCTAATTCATGCAACATTTTATTTATTTTTCTATTGATGATTCCTCAGTTTACTCTCCTGTGACAGAAACTGTGCTTTGCATGAATCTCGTTCCATAAAGCTGCAGAAATATGTTTCATGGCCTGGTTTATCTTGAGGAACATTTGATAGAGCTTGAGAAGAAGTGTGTTTTTCTGTTGTTAAGTGAAATGTCCTATAGGTACCACACAGATCAGGCTTGCTGCTGAACATGTCTGTTTTAATTTTTGTTTTTGTTTACAAATTTACCTATGAGGCCTTGATGTTCTTTGTTGATTTCTGTCAGTTCTCACCTCTATGCTCTCTGTGGTGTTTTGTTGCTACAGTCACACTCATCTGTTGTTACAGTTTTCTTTTTTGAGAACTGGCCTCTTTAATATCATGAATTTTCCAATCTGACCCTCATCTCCCCTACTTCAGTTTGTTTGCTGACTCCACTTTATATGAATGTAGTAGAACTGCTCCATATTCCTTGGTACTATGTTAGCATATCTTTCTCAGTCTCTTTTCAGTCTCTTTTCTTTGGCCTACCTGAATGGTTATAAGTGCACCTTCCTTCCAGACAGGGTATTGTCAGTTCTAGTTTTAAGTTTTCTTTTTAATGCATCTGTTGATTTCCTTGCTGCCCTCTCTGTTGTCAGGACAGTTATCCTTCAGGTGATTATTGTTTCTGTTTGATCTTTGTCTTCTTTGTAGCCAGGTTTGTTTACTGCCTTTTCTCCTTCATATCGTTTATATCTTTTCCATCTTGCTAATCTTTTCTTAGAATGTGATTTAGGTCCTCATATTTGCAATAGTTTTTTCTTTTCTTTTTAATTTTTTATTGGTTATTTTATTTATTTATACTTCAAATGTTATCCCCCTTCCCAGTTTCCTCTCATCAACCTCCCTATCCCCCTGCCTGTGAGGGTGCTCCCCCACCCACCCAACCACTCTCCCTCACTGCCCTAGCGTTCCCCTATGCTGGGACATCGAGCCTTCACAGGTCCAAGGACCTCCCCTCCCATTGATTCCAGATAAAGCAATCCTCTGCTACATATACAGCTGGAGCCATGGGTCTCTCCAGGTGTATTCTTTAGTTGGTGGTTTAGTCCTTGGGAGCTCTATTGGGTCTGGTTGGATGATATCGGTGTCCTTCTTATGGGGTTGCAAACCGTTTCAGTTCCTCCATTCCTTCCTCTAACTCCTCCATTGGAGTCCCTGTACTTAGTCTGATAGTTGGCTGCAAGAATCCACATCCGTATTAATCAGGCTCTGGCAGAGCTTCTCAGGAGAGCCATATCAGGCTCCTGTCAGCAAGCACGTTTTGGCATCAGCAATAGTGTTTGAGTTTGGTGTCTGCATATGGGATGAATCCCCAAGTGGGGCAGTCTCTGGGTGGCCTTTTCTTTAGTGTCTGCTCCACTCTTTGTCCCTGTATTTCCTTTAGACAGGAGCAATTCTGGCTTACTATTTTTGAGATGGGTGAGTAGCTCCATCCCTCAACGGGGGGTCATGCCTAACCTCTGTAAATGGTCTCTACAGGTTCTTTCTTCCCTTTGTTGGGTATGCAGCTAATGTCATCCCCTTGGGTCCTGGTAGCCACTTGTTTTGCCGGCATCTTGGACTTTCTGGTGGCTACCCCCAGTCCCTCATCCTCCACTGCTATACACCTTTGTTCAATTTCCTGACCCTCTGTATATTTCTCAAACTAGACAAGAAGGTTGCCCTAGATCTTTCAAAATGCATATTTAACTAATCTAAGTCCATCTTCAGATAGCACCATGCCAATTCAAATGTAGCACAGCTCTTCATTACAGGACATTTCTGATTCCTCTTCGACCTATTGTATTGCTTGGTACTCAAATCATGAGGCTAAAATAAACAACCATGGACTTGATAGTTTAGATGACAGAACTGTATTTACATAAGTTACAGAGATGGTAAAACCAAGATTAAAATATGATTTGGAGCTGGGCAGTGGTGGCATACACCTTTAATTCCAGCACTTGGGAGGCAGAGGCAGGTGGATTTCTGAGTTCGAGGCCAGTTTGGTCTACAGAGTGAGTTCCAGGACAGCCAGGGCTAAGCAGAGAAACCCTGTCTCTAAAAACAAAACAAAACAAACAAAACAAAAAAACAAACAAAAAAAAAAAAAGAGGAAAATGAAAATGTTATTTGGATTGTTTCTTGGTGATTATTGTTTTCTGGCATACTACCAAGGATGATAAAGCAATGTAGTTTCTGCATAGTATGGCTTAATGCTGAAATTTTCAAGTGTGTTTATTTTCTTTAAATCTTTCTAAAGAATAATAAATATATGTGTAAGAATAAAATCTTGCAGGGCTATTTGGTACATTCCTTTAATCCCAGAACTCAGGAGGCAAAGGCAGGCGAATCTCTGAGTTCAAGACCTGCCTGGTCTACAAAGTTATGGAACAGCCCAGGTTACACAGAGAAATTCTACCTCAGGGGAGAAAAAGAATTACATCTTGTTTAGTGCATTAAACATGTTTGTGTTAAAATAAATGACTTCCATTTGAAATATAAAGTTACAAAAATCTATCAAGACTTGAGTATTGCTGTCTCTGCTGGAGTTCTGTTACCTTTTCTTGGGGTTGAACAAGTCTGGATTGAAATACTGGAAACCTAAGGCACCAAGGTCATCTGAAACAGCCTATCCTGCTACTAAAAAACAGTCTAGAGGACAGCTGTCGTTGTTGACCACAGGGAAGCCAGCTCACTTTCCCCCATTCTAAAGGTTTTGCTCATATTAAAGTTGTAACTTTCATGTTAAAAAGTAACGTAAATAATTGTGACATGACTCAGAAGACTGCCAAAAATTCTATTCATGACATTACTGCATGAGTTGGAGATCTATTGGAATGAATTAGAGATACTGATTTCCAAGATTTTACAACTGAATGGGAACTAGAAGCAGTCCTAGAAAGAGAAGCCCTTAGAGACTTATGCCAACATCACAAGATGCTGACATCTTAATATTACAAAAACATATTTCAACTATATTAATGAATTACAAGCTTATTTATATGAACAGTGTAAACAGCTGGCTGCACATGTACACATCTCTTCTTGAAGATGTGTAGGATAATTAAATTTTAAAGTGTTCACTCTTATGTTCATATTTATTACACTTTCCGTTTCACTTTTGATGATTCTAGTGAAAAGATTTGGTAAAGAAAATATAATTTTCAGAGTGATCTTATTTTAAAAATTTAATTTACTCCAGGCAGTGTGCTAGGTAGTACTTATGACATATGCCCTGAGAATTTTACAACTCCAAATGACTAGTTTTCTTTAGCCTGCATTACCAATCTATTCACATCATTATATAAAGTGTAAGAGAAACTTTCCTCTTGAAAACCAAGATCCTATTAAACAATGGACAAATAATGGTAATTCAATGCCAAGTCAACCAGTGACTTGAATTTTACAATTTTTGTATTGTCTCAAATTTTAGTAATCCCACTGAACTTTTATCAACAAGCACATGTCCCTTATTTTATGACTTGGGTTGTAGATACACTTAGGAAAATATTGTTCTTACAGATAAAAAAAAAATAAAATCACTGATGGGTTAATTCACTCTGTTTTATGGCTGTAATAACTAAGAAATTACTAAATTCATGCATGTATATGGCCACTTTCCACCTAAAAATTTAGAATGAACAAGCTGTTCATTGCAGAGAGCAGCACTTCATCATTCCCAGGCTTGGCAAGGAGAAGCTCCCCAAAGAAACATGAACCATCTTGTTTGCCCAGTTCTAGAATTATGTCTGACTGGTATTATTTCTCAAAGTCACATCTTAATTTGTTTCCTGGGCATCACTGAGAACGGTTCCATGCATTTCAGCTCTATGTGTCAAGTTCCAGAAGTGAATCTTTCAAGAATACAAACACTGGAGAAGACTATTGCAAATGGTAGTAAAATTAAAATGTATTCCAGAAGTAAAAATTTTAGAGGAAAAATAATTTTCAATGAATCTGTACACTGATTGTACACTAAGACATTTGAAAATGGTGATGTGGCTTGTTCATTGCTATTCTATGTTCAGTAGAAGTTTACATTACAATCACTTTCATTCAAAGCAATGTTTATTAGTGTTTAAATAAAGTTTTATATATGAACACAGTGGAACAAAAGATTATTACTGTCTGAATTTATTACAATGATGGCATAAAAGGGCTTCAACTAAGTACTGACTCAAAATATGTTTTAAGGTAAAAGGAGCAATTTGGATGCTAATGGATAGTAGAAAAACATAAAATATTCTTTTTGCAATAGTGTAGAAATGGATATTGCCAAAGCACAAGATATGTCTTAATAAATTTATCTTTAGAATGGTCATCATTTTGTTTAATGAGTGTACACTAATTTTTTTTTTTTTGAAAAGCTATACCAAAACTTGAGGAAGTGGCACATAGTCACATGAATTTGAAAAGGATTCTTACTTATGGGCAGTTAATGACAGCATGGTATTAGAATGGTTGATCATTGTTCTGGAAACTTTCCTATCATGGTGCCACTAAAGAGTCAGTTTACTAGGCAGTGAAAACATATATTGGACAACAAAAACCTTTAAAACACTGGAATAGTCTAACATGTAGTTTAGACAAATAATATTGTTTGAGAGTTGATTCATAATTAAGGTGAGTGAAAGGAAACTTCAAATACTAATTTTTAATTTGGACAGTAGGATTCTAATACCCAAGACAAAACTAGGAGAAAACAACAACAATTTTAAAGAAGAAACTAGAAGTTTTTTAAAGTCTAATTTTCATATTTGTCTACTGTTGTTTTATAGATGTAATCAATTGGCCATTTTTTGGACGTTAACTTAAATGTCAGAGATATCAGAGATCTCTGGTTTGAAAGCTATGGGTTTACTAAGAGGACTTCTAACCAGAATAATTTTGCTTGTAACTGTTGTTTTCTGTGATGTATTCTCTTTTTCCAAATGTGAATTGCCAGGTAGCATCTCATAAAAGAGTAGAGCATGTGATAGGTATGAGACCTGAAAGCAGCCACTTCTACTTTGCCATTCTTTAGTTCTAAATTCTGGAACATTTTATTCAACCATAATGGGTTTTAGAGTGTTCATAAGTAGATAATTATACTCACTCTAAGCTTTTCTTTATATATATATATATATAAAAATATATATAAATATATATAAATATATATAAATATATATATATTTATTCCTGGTTTCTCCCTTCCCAGAAACCGACTATTCCATCCCCTCTCCCACTACTTCTATGAGATGTTACTCCACCCACCCACCCATTTCCTCCTTTCCGCCCTAGATTCCCCTACACTGGGGCATCTATCAAGCATTCATAGGACCAAGGACCTCTTCTCCCATTGATTCCTGGCAAGCCCATCCTCTGCTATATATGCAGCTGGAGTCATGTGTAATCCTTGGTTGTAAGCTTTTCTAAAGGGGTGGTATGCAATATGTGGTGACAAGTAAAGTGATTTTTTTAAAAAATGTGTATAAGACTCAAGTCACTGAATCTTACTCAATAGGCACAACTACCAAAGAGTTTTGATGTAATACAAGTCACATACTGCCTGTTTAAAACCAAAGAAACAGAGAAAGATACAATTTGTCCTCATGGGAGAGAATGGGAAGACAATACAATACACTTATTATTTGGCTTTAGCTAGATTTAATGGGCTTTTAGTTGAGAAGCTCTAGATAATCACAATATATAGTTTGTGCATTGATGAGGCAATGAAGGCTTGTGATTCTCTCCTGATGTGAAAACTTCTGAAAATAAGAGAGTTGATACAGATATTTGTAGCTCTTAAAAAGACTTTGAACATTTTCTCATTATATCTATGGTATGAAAACTGAGGCTGGTGTATAGGTCTCATTCAAAACAACAGTGAGTTTATATAATGAAAAGATAGCCATTAAGACCCTAGCTAGAATGTGGTTCACACAAACATTAGATAGAGCTTGGGAAACTCCACAGAAGAGGAAGAGGAAAGATTGTAGGAGCCAGAAGGAGTAGAGGACACATGGAGGACATGACCCATAGAAACAGCTAAGCAGGGTTAATAGGGGCTCACAGAGATTGAAGAGGCATCCATGGAGCTCACATTGGTCTGCACTGGTCCTCTGTATACGTCTTGTGATTCTTTAGTTTGAGTTTTTGTTTGGCTCCCAACAATAGGAGTTGGGGTGTCTCTGACTCTTTTGCCTATTTTGGGGACCTTTATTTCCTACTTGGTAGCCTTATGCCCCTGGATATGAGGGCATATGCCTAGACTTATTGTATTTTGTTATGCCTAGTTCAGTTGATACCATTGGAAGGCCTGCTTTTCTCTGAAGAACAATGCAGGGGCAATAATTCTGGAGAGATGGCATGTCAGAGGGTACTGAAAGGAGGAAAGGAGGGAAGGGAGTGTAGGCTTAAGCTGGGATACAGTGTATAAGAAGATAAAAATAAGATAAGATAAGATAAGATAAGATAAGATAAGATAAAATAAAATAAAATAAAATAAAATAATAAAAGACTGTGCACCCATTTACAATACCTTTCAAAAGTCTGGGCTGTAGTCTTGACCTCCAATATGTTAGACACACTTTCTACTATGCTCATTTTCATGGATTACTTGATAATCTCTCTTTTTTGTATCTCATGTTGTAGGAATCACTGCAGTTTAGTGCAGACTGATGTTCTGTCATGCATCTTGTTATATCCAAGTAACAAGTAAAGGCGTTGGTATCAAACAAAGCATGTATAAATCCCTCATTTTCACTAGGTAATGTATCTTTGGTATTGACTAAGCTATTTAAATTCATAAAACCTCTATTTGAATAGCTTTAAAAGAGAGAAGAGTAAAAATAACATAATGGTAATACCCTGTGGATTTCTCAGTAGAGAAGTAAGATAATTCATGTAAATAATTGGAACAAAGTCTAGGAAATAGTTAAGTAGTTATTGAATATGCATTATATTGAGATTATCATTGTATAAAAGAGATGTCTAGTTTGAAAGGGAAGAAGTATTCATAAATCTTAAAATTCAGCATAGTTATCAGTCCTGTTTTGTTTCTTTTTGTGATTTAGTCTTCTATTTTTATGTGGTAAACTACTTAAAATATCTTCAGACAACATTTTGAAATTCTTATTCATGCCATTCTAATGGCTGGTTTTGTAGTGGGGTCTCTACTGTGGTTGCAGCCAGGAAGTGGCTATGGCTGAGTTCACGACAGGCCTGACTACATAGATTTTCACAATGTCTCACACACATGGCTGACATCTGAAGCTAGATATTTGCTGAGAAGTAGACTTTCCCCATGGCCTATGCATGGCTTCCTTACATAGTTAGGTCTTCTCAGTACTGCAGCTGATTTTCAAAATAAAAAATTTATGGAGCATATTAAGGAAAGAAAGATTTTGAACCTTCTAGTTAAGTCGGGGGGGGGATATGCTCTAAATGGATAGAACATCTTTTCAATCAAATTATGTAATTCTTCAGGAAAGTCTTACCAGTATTAAATGGTGTAGAGCAATTAATTATGTCTTTGTGCAGAAGAACCTGTGGTATGGGGACAGTTATTTAGTGGGTTTGTTGTTTGGTTTCTTTGTTCTGTAAATTTTTTAATGTAGTAAATTTCAGTCTTTTTTTTTTTTTTTAACCAAAGCAACACATTTACCTCCCCTGCCATAAGCAAACTATCTTGAACTCCTACCTAAGCCTTACATCATGATGTCACTAAATCCATAGGGTCAGCTCCCATCTAAGCTAGGTTCATGTGCAGATTCCTCAAGTACCACTCTGCAAAATTGCTCTCCTTTATCAATGGAAAGTTAAAATTATATTCTACTCAACTTGTATAGACTTGTCATCTGATATCTGCATACATTTATATCACAGTTAATGAAATGGGATAAGAAGCTTATGTCAGCCAGAAATACAAAGTAGTTTTGGAGTTCAACATGCCATATGTCCTATTTCTTTTATTGGAGCCAATGTCTGCTTCCTAGCAGTGGTATTTAGGAGGCTTGGCACCATCCGTTAGGGTGATCTACATTTTCCATAAGAAGTGGCCTATATGTGGGCATGTGAGGTTCTAAAGACCTCATTACATTTAAGCTATTTCATCCTTTTCCAGACCAAGTTTTTATTATTGTTTTTATAATTCTAGGAATTTCTTATTTGACAAGCATAATTTTATTGAACAGGACACATAAGTATATTTGGTCTTATGCTAGTATCTTATACTTCTTGATCTGGCTATGAAGCTATAAAAGACAATACCCATAAGATTCTTGAAAAAATTATGCTTAGTTCAACCAGACTTGGTGATATTTCTTGAGATTTTTGAAGTCTTAAAAGAGTCTAAAATTCATACCTTTGATGTTAATTTCACTCAGAGGTCACATCTTGGTGTCACTCCTAGATCAGTTCTTTTCACATTATCACAGCTTTTTTCTATATATAAGATTAGGAATCCAAAACTTCTAACTTACTGTTCATCAAGTTTCTGCCCAAAATCAAAATGGTTCTTATTTATTGCCCCCTTCTCTCTCTGTGTGTGATTACATGAAAATATATTTCAGTAGAGATATCAATATAGTAGGAGGATTTTACTTTGTGCATTTTATCACAAACACAAATTTCACTAATCTTTTTATCACTAAATATCATTCATCTCCTTTTCACTGATATGAAGTAACAACTACCTCTATTTCATTTTATGTCCACAAATAGTCATATTGTTTCCATCAAAAATCAAGTCACCATTGCCTGCCACATCCAATGCTGAATATTTAAGTTTTTTTTTTTCTCATAGCACTACACCCCTTCTCTAGACCAAATATATTTGGATTAGATATTACTAAACAATGAATAACCATTGGTAGTACTTTAGAACAGTTTATTATGTTTCTTCATAATCCTCTCCTTTTACTAGAATCAACTGTTTAGTTCTATTTCAAGATCTCACACATAGATTCAATCAGTAAAGCTCATCTGATGTCTTCATTAGGGTGCACATCAAGGACAGTCCACTAAAATGATTGACAGTTGATATTCCTGAAAGGCAAATGAGTCTTGTTGGCTGAAAAATGGTCTTTCCATGTAATCTTATCCTTCTAGAACATGCCAATTGTGTTCTGAGAGAATACAAGAAAGGATAGGATGCCAGGAATATTAAAGGGGAGAGTTTCAATTTCCTCTATTTTATTAGTCAAAATAATTATAGGGCCTATTCATATTCAGATGATGGAAAAATTAACTTCACAGTTTGTCTTGAAAATGACATCATGATTTTGGAAAAGACGACCAAGACTGAGAGATTTTGTTGCAATTGTCTTTGGAGAATGCTGTCTTCAGATATGGTGAGTAGGTCCATCTGCAAGCTTCTTGATGTCATTCTTCCCTCGTTCTCTTCTTTTCTTAGTCTCCTTTGTCACATCCTTCTTTCTCATCTTGTTGTCGCAAAGATGTTTTGTAAAAAACTAGCACTACAGTCACATAGTAGGATGGGAGACTCTAGTCACTGAAGATGAACACTGCTTCCTCATTTGTTTCTCCTAATACTTTTTCTCATGTTAGCATAAGTCATCTTCATAGAGTTGTAAATTTTAATATTTGCATGGCTTAGGGAAAATAGATCATTATATTTGCTTTAGAGTACTAGACTAGAGCAAATGAGGTAAAGGACTATTCCATATGCTCCATGTCAGAACACTCACATCATTACTGCACCTCATAATGGTGTGAGACCAAAAGTCAAGTTATAATTAATGTACTTCTTTGGTTTCTTTACTCCCTGGTGTGCGTTCCTCTGCAAGATTCCTCTTGGGAAATACTGTGACAGCTAAGTCAGGACTCAGGTTAATGTAGATTTCTGATAAAGGCAGGTGAGATCTTATGAATATCATATGAATAATTCACATCACTTGAAAAAATTAGTGTGAAGCAGAACAAAATGAGAACCTTCTGCACTCTGGACAAAATGATTCCCTTTCTGACGGTTTTCCTACAAGAAGCTTGCAAAGTATAAACACTCAACTCCTGTCTTTAAAGAAATCGAAAAATGATAGTTGATGATATTCTATAGATTAAAATCCACTCACAGAAAATGTAAAAGAGAAGGGAATTATGACTTCTTATAGTGCAATGTTAGAAGTAAGTAGAAAATAGAGTAGTAGGTAAATAAATTTTCAGGTGTGCTTTAGTTATAAAGCTAAAGTTATATAGGATTTGATGAAATTATTTATAAGTCCCACATTGAGAATGAAGAGGTAATTCCTAATTTAGCTCTGAATTTTAAATATTTTACTATTAATGTTGTATTTTGGAATTAACACCTAAATGATGAAAATAACTTCTACCTGAGTAGTGGGTAGTCAAATGAAGACTACAAAAGCTGTAAACTAAAATATTAATTTCCAAACAGTAAAGAGAAAACAATACAAAATTTGAAAATTCATAAGAAATACTAGATGCCATAAAAATGCTAGGAATAATATATGGTATAAGAAATTAAATGTGTATAGATTAATTTTCTAATCATAAAAACAGTTTAGGTATTGGTGATACACATGACACAACTAATCACAAAGATTAAACAAAAAAATATTTCCACAAAATTGTAATACAAGAGGGATATTTATGTTTACAACCATTATATTTTAACATAAAGGGTTGTAAAAACAATCATACATTGTTTTTGCTGTTGCTGTTTTAAATAGGTTTTTACTATATAGACATGGTTGGTCTGCAACTCACTATATAGGCCAGGATTCTCTTGAACCCACAGGGATCCACCTTCCATGGAGTCCTGAGTGCTGGGATTAAAGGAATGTACCACCATGCCTGGCATGTTGTGAGTTGGCAACTCTTTTACACAGTTTCTGCCATCTTCTATAGGAGCAACAACACATACTCGTAATTCCCCAGTCCCCTCTCCTGCTCCATGTGCATACTACCTGAAGACCCAGCTATACCACTACTGGGCATATACCCAAAAACTGCTGCAACATATAACAAGGACACATGCTCCACTATGTTTATAGAAGCCTTATTTACAATAGCCAGAAGCTGGAAACAACCCAGATGCTCTTCAACATAGGAACAGATACAGAAAATATGGTACATTTACACAATGGAGTACTGCTCAGCAATTAAAAACTATGATTTCATGAAATTTGCAGGCAAATGGATGGAACTAGAAAATATCATCCTGACTGAGGTATCCCAGACACAAAAGAATACACATGGTATGTACTCACTGATAAGTGGATATTAATCCAAAAGCTCACAATGTCCATGTTACAACCCATAGACCATATGGAGCTTAGAAGGAAGGAAGGCCAGGGTGTGGATGCTTCAGTCCTGCATTGAGGGGGGAACAGGATGATCATGGGAGGTGGAGGGAGATGGGGACCTGGGAGGGAGAGAGGAGGAAGAGATAAGGGGGCAGTATCAGGAACTGAAAGAGATGTGAAAGAGGTACAGAGGGTCAGGAAATCGAACAAAAATATGTAACCAGGGTGACTGGGGATAGCCATTGGAGGGTCCCAGACACCAGGGAAATGTGAGGCTCCGAGGACCCAAAGGGGATGACTTTAGCTGAAATACTTATAGAAGGGGGAGATAGAACCTGTATAGATCACCTTCTGTAGATAGGCATGACCCCTGATCAAGGGATGGGGCTACTCACCCATCTCAAAGCTTATAACCCAGAAATGTTCCTGTCCAAAGAAAGAACAAGGACAAAAAATGGAATAGAGACTGAAGGAAGGGCCAACCAGGGACTGCCCCACTTGGGGATCCATCATGTCTGCAGACACCAAACTCAACTCTGTTGCTGTGGTCAAGAGGCATTTATTGACAGGAACCCTGTGTGTCAGTTCCATAGGAGGTCTGGTCAGCAACTAACCAATGCAGATATGGATGCTTGGATCCATCGGTATCTGGCAGAAGGACTGGAAGAGGAGAGGGGGATTTCAACCCCATTGAAAAAACAACATAGGCTGACCTGACCATCCAGTTCTCCCACAGACTAGACCACCAAGGAGTGTACCCGGAGGGATCCGTGGCTCCAGATACATATGTAGCAGAGGTTGGCCTTGCCTGACAGCATTGGGAGGGGAGGCTCTTGGTCCCAGGGAGGTTTGCTGCCTAAGTGTAGGGGGATGATGGAGAAGTGACGTGGGAAAGTGTGGGTGGGTGGATGAGCACCCTCATACAGGCAAAGGGGAGGGGAGAGGGCAGATGTGGCGTGACGGTTGGTGGAGGGGTAATTGGGATATGGGATATCATTTGAGATGCAAATGAGTGGAATGACTAATTAAAAAAAGTTCCATTCCCATCCAAGAAGCCACTTGCAATTGATAGCTGCTGACAGAGGCAAAATCAGCTTTTTTCAATGACCCTGGCTATGTCAGCTACATTATAGTACAGGCCTCACATTTAGGACAAATAGCACAAAAGTGAATAGGTGAAAAGGTAGGATCTAGACAAAGTTTGATAGAGGAAAAAATGTAATCGTAACACATTGTGTGAAATTCTCAAAAAAAAAAAAAAAACCATTAAAATGTTTTCACACAATAATGCAAGCCAAAACTTGAAGGTACTAATGGTGATAAGGACATTATATCTTCTAGTAAGTGACTCAATTCTCTCAACCCAGATACTTTTAAAGCCAGTTATATCATGTGAAGAAAAGAGTAGAAAAAGAACAAGAAGAAAAATTGAATATGAATCAGAGGTCTAGACTGAAAATCATCTGCAATATTTATCAACCACTGTCAAAGTTAGCATATATGTTGTGGAGAGGAACCCAAGATAATTGTCAACATCATCCTTTAGTGTGAAGTCATAGTATTCTCATTTAAACTGATTCCCGAAATGTAGATTAACTGCAATGCATCTATTATTTATTTCACTAGTTTTCTCTGCACCTTGATCAACTAAAATCTGTAATGTATTTATTTATTGAATGACAGGAAATAGGAGTTGTTTTCTTTGAACATTTTATTATGTTTATAACTATTTAATCCATAAGAATTAGTGCAAATTGGTTAACATGGTTGCCTGTGTTTTTATATCTCCTCACTCCCTTCTCAGATATTCTATGGATTCTCAAGGGAGACAGAGTAAGATCTCCAAACCTTCTTTTGATTTGTCTTCTTAAGTTTTTCTCATTTTTACTTCATGTGGTTCAGAGCTTGTTTATCAGGTAATGCATATTTATTACAGCTATATCTTTCTGATGAATTGGGCCCTTACCAATTTGGAAACATTCCACTTTATTTTTGGCAACACTTTTTTCTGGATGTCTAGCTTGACTTTTATTAATTTAGCTGTTCCAGCCTTTCTATGCTTTTTTTTTCCCTTGCTATGCTATATGTGTTACTTTCTTTTGCAGATGATATACATCTTTATATTTAGTCTGTCAATTATAGCTAAAGTATGTGTGATATATGTAGCTAGTTTCTGCTGTTTTGAAATATCAAAGCCTTTAAATTGGAGTCTAGTGAAATTTTAATACCAGTTTCTAGGTTTGCACCTATCAGTTTACTAATTTCTGTTTACCACATAGTTTATTGTTATTCTTGGGTGTGGTCTTTTTTTGTCCTAACATAGGTGGATTGTTTCTTCAGTATTTTACTTAATCTTTCTACAGCCATCTATGCAGCATTTGTTGGTGTTATTTTTTTTTGGTAGATGCTTCAGGCAAGATTAGAGTATGGGTCTCAAGCTTACTCCATCTTTTTACTAGCAAATTATTAATCTTTATCTGATAATTCTAAAGTCTGCATTATTCTAATATTTGTTTCTTTCAATTAAAGATGTTTGGTACTATCATGTAATTTCTTCTTTTCTACTCTCAAGAAAATTGCAGTTAACAAATATTAAATAAGAAAATGAATATAAAGTGCGAAAACTACATACACTTTCAGAAAAATTAATCATTACTTGCTTAAAAGCAACTTTTATTGTTACAAATTAAAATAATATAACTGTTTTAGGATATACGTTCTTTTCTTTTTTTAATTCTAGGACAATTGATAAACTCAAGAATACCAATCTTCATGATTTAAACAATATCATAAGGAAAAAATTGTTGCTCTTGGACTGGAAAACCTAACCATGCTTTAATATCTCAGAAATGGCCACTGAAAGGTACCACACAAGTAGTAGTGAAGAGTGTAGTCATTGCTGTGGAATATTGTGTGAGTGCTTTCTTGGTATTATTATCTGTAACCTGTTCTTCATAGTACTCTGCTAGAAGGAAAGCAATATAAATATTTAAAAACTAAAGTCATATCATAAAATTGACAAACTCTCATTACTACTAGACCTGTGATAAATTTCTTTTGTAACTGTCTAGATTAGTGTCTAGGTAAACCAAACTAATGAACTATAATATATTCACCTAAAATTAAACATGAAGAGTGCCATAACTTAAACTGACACATTATTGAATGATATCTAGGAAATGCAGCTCCATTTTCTCTGTCAGAAAGGTAGATTACAGATAAAATACATGTTAGTAGAACAATTATAGAGCAGGGTACCTGTTTAGGTTTATGTAACACTCCTGTATATGAAGCACTCCTCCATGACTTCTGCTTCAACCCTTGCCTCTAGGCTCCTGCCTTCATACCTTTGATGAGGCACTAGGTTGTAGAGTGAAAGTCTAACAAACCCTTTCTTCTCCAAGTTACTTTTGGTTATCATGTTTTATCACAGCAATAGGAGTCCTAAATAAGACAGTGTTGAATATATTTGATACTTTATATGTTTGACATTTCTATAATACGGTTACATAATCTACATTATTTTACATAGATGTTAGCCTCTGCTACTATTTCTAGAGAGAAAGATTTTCAAACTACTTATTTTGGGTTACAGTGATTCTAGTGTCTTAATATTGATTGCTTATACACAAGATGGAAGAGGTTATTTTGAGGGTGTCATTGTTTTAGTGACCTTGTTTAAACTGCTCAGCAAAAAAGGCCAATGTGAGTGTCTGTTTACTGCATTATAAATTGCCTGTGTGTGGTGTATTGACATTAGGGGCAGACTGAAAAATGGATTCTATAAGGTGAAACTTCTTGGAAGTGTAAATTTCTGTGGTCCTAGAACATCAAATACCCTAGAGAGATCTGCTCTGCCTTGGAATGTAATTTAGGGACTCTGCTCATCATACTGTGGGAGTTTCTTCTGTCAAACAACATGTGTAAGATAAGAGAAAATCCTTTTTGTTTCTTGATGAAATTCAGAAGGGAAATCAAAGTTGAATTTCACGTACAAATAGCACAGTGAGCATTTAAATATAAAAATGCTGTTATAAAACATTGATTAAAGACAAAATACCAAACTTTATTTTCTTCTTGATTATAAAATTTGATGAAAACTTGATTGCAAAAAGGGATAAGATCCTTTTTTCTATTTTTAGTGTGATGACACATTTTTCTCTTGAAAATGTTAGAGTTTTTGTATCTGTAGTAGTTGATTATCTTTCTTCCAGAAAGAGGAAGTACAAATACACTTTGTTGAAGTCTACTAAATGTTTCTACCCCTTGGGAAAAAGTAGAGTTGAATAATTCATTTTGTTATATTAAAGTTAGCATGCAAAGATTTATATATAAAGACTTGACCCAAAATTGTTTCTTTCCAAAATATTTTATAAGTATTTTATATAGTCTTTTTCATTGTAGTATTTCTTAGTGAAAGTCTTTGTGTAGTTATGATTCATTTAATGCACACTTTAGTACTTATGAGAAGGAATGTGTCTTTTGTGATAGTTACTTTATTTACATTTCAAATGTTTTCCCATTCCAGGTCTCCCCTTCAGAAGCCTCCTATCCCATCCCCCCTCTCCCTGCCTCTATGAGAGTGCTCCCCCTCCCACCCACACACTCCAGTCTTCCCTCCCTAGAATGCCCCTACACTGGGGGATCTAACATCTTCAGGCCTAAGAGCTTCTCCTTCTACTGATGGCCAACAAGGCCCTCCTCTGCCACATATGTGGCCAGCACCATGGGTCCCTCCATGTGTATTCTTTGGTTGATGGTCCAGTCTACGGGAGCTTCTGGGGGTCTGGCCAGTTGACACTGTTTCTCTTTCCATGGGGCTGCGAACCCCCTCAGCTCCTTCAGTCCCTTCTCCATCTTCTCCATTCAGGACCCCATGCCCAGTCCGATGGTTGGCTGTGAGCATCTGCCTCTGTAATTGTTAGGCTCTGCCAGAGCCTCTCTGGAGACAGCTTATCATGCTTCCATCAGCAAGCACTTCCCAGCATCCACAAGAATGTCCGGGTTTGGTGGCTATATGTGGGATGTATCCCCACGTAGGGCAGTCTCTGGATGGTCTTTCATTCAGTCTCTGTTCCACACTTCATCTCTATTTTGAGAAGGAAAGTATCTTGTACACTCTTTTTATCTGTTATCATATTTGCTTTTTTTTTTATGCTTCTGACTAGAGAATTTAGCGAGATGTTAACATTCTGTCTTGTACATTGGCAGACTGGGTTAAGAACTGCCACGTAACTGACCTAAGCTCATTAAACATTATTGCCATGATAACTTACTGGTTGTGTTTGGAAGAACGCCTTTGAATTTTTGTCCAAAGGTAGATAAGTTATATGTATGTAGTTTAATATTGTGGTGATGAGATGCTCCTAAACATGAATCTGCATCTTGTCTATGCTTTTAAAATTCTACTGATTTTACGTTTCCTTAGCATTAAGATGGAAAAAGAAATATATAATGAAATAATCACTTTTTTCTACCTTCACTGATCTTCAACTCTGGTGGTAATGACCATAGAATAGTGCTGAGAATTAGTAAGGATAGAAAATTAATAAAGGAAAAAATACATTGAAAAGTTCCTTTCCTTCATCACTCTTTTTGTAATGGATGTTTGTAACCTTTGCTCTCCAACATCTATCTATGTATCACAAACAGCCCTTTGTAGTGTTTGGTTAAGGTTAACCTTTTCTTAATCACCTGGGAACCAAAGTTTTCTAAGGTCTGGCTCAAATAAAGAATGATCATGAAGAGGAGCAGAGACTGAAGGTATGGCCATCCAGATAGTGCCTCATCTAGGGATCCATCCCATCTGAAGACACCTAACCCGGACAATATTGCTGACAGCCAAGAAGCACTTGCTGATAGGAGCCTGATATAGCTGACCCCTGGGAGGTTGTGCCAGAGCCTGACCAATAAAGATGTGGATACACACAGTCAACCATCAAACTAAGTGCCAGGAACCCTAATAGAAGACTGAAGGACTTAAAGAGCTGAAGGGGTTAGCAATCCCACAGGAAGAATAATATCAACCAACCAGACCTCCCAAAGCTCCCAGGGTCTAAACCACCAACAAAGTCTATACATTGAGGCACCCATGGCTCCAGCTGCATATGTACCAGAGGATTACCTTATCTGGCATGGCATTAATGGGAGGGGAGGCCCTTGGTCCTCTGGAGGCTCGATGCTCCAGGGTAGGGGAATGCTAGGGCATTGAGGCAGGAGTGGGTGGGTTGGTGACAAAGCACCCTCAGAAGCAGGGAGAATGCGAGGTTCTAACTGGGAAGGGGAATAACATTTGAAATGTAAATAAATAAAATAACCCATAAAATAAAAAAATGTTGAAAAAAAAAAAGACTGATCATAAAGCATATGGTGAACAAAACAGTTTATTGCCTGGAAATGTAAGCTTTGGGCAAAGTCAGTATAAGAAGACAGAAAAATTTGAAATTGGGATTATGCTTTAATTAGTGGTACCTTGAAAAGATTCTAATGCCTTATATATTAACTTACCACCGAACTCCTTTTGACCAGTTATAAAATATGCAGCTCAGTGTTCTAAGCTGTCCACTATCTTTCCAACACACTTTCTTTGTGATATAAGTGGTTTCAACAAGGCTAGCTGCTTGAGTTAAAGGAGTTATGTCCAAAATGGATTGCCATTTTTTAATATTATACTAAGATTTTTATGTTTCTCCCCATCAGTAATATTCTTCAGTGCCATTCTGTTACTGTAATGCTAAAGGTGGTTGGGGCTATGTAAGACATGCTGTTCAGGAGGAAAGTAAACAACTAAAATAAAATACAGTGGAAAACTAAAAAACTAAAATAAAATAAAACAGTAGAAAACCATCCCTTTCATTTGTGGTAGATTTTAAAACAAATAGTAATTTTGCATTCAGTAAGTCCTCTTCTTTACCAAAGTTGGTGCTATAAGAGGTGGGAGAACAGAAAACAATTGCAGTAAAGATTTAAAGACTTCACAGAATGGACATTTAATTTTCATCTTTCTTTTTTGAAATATATTATAATTACATTGTTCTCTTCTTCTCTTTCCACACACCAAACAGTTTTAAATTCATGGCCTCTTTTTTATCACTAATTGTTGTTACATACATATGTGTATATGTACTGCATATTTATACATACACACACACACACACACACGTGTGTGTGTGTGTGTGTGTATGCATGTATACAGTTCTTAAACACAATTTGCTCAGTCTGTACAATGTTACTTGTATGTAAGTTTCAGATCTGATCATTTGGTATCAGATGACAAATTGTCATGCTTTTCTCTGGGGAAGATAGTATCTCCTTTTCTCAGAATTATTTAGTTACCTGAAATTGTTTGTACAGGGTTGAGGCCTACTGGGCTTCCCACAATTTACTCCTGTTAACCATTCACCCCACCCATTCCTCAACTTCAGCCCTCTTCCAAACCCCCATCCACTTTGGCATATCTATTGGCTTCTTCATGTCTCAAGTATTCTGAAATTTGGTAAGTGACTAAATAAACCACAGCAAATTCGAGTAACTATATCAGACTGTAGTGTACTTTACCCCCTGAAATACCCTTCCATTTCCTCCAAGCTGGTGTAGAGGAGATTAGGCCATATGTAAAAGGCAGTCTATTGAACAGTGGAAAGTGTAGTATCAATACTACTGATATCAGTGTCAGAGAGCCGCACTTGAGTAGGTCAATTATTCTGCACAAGGTTAATCCGTATTACATAAAGCAGTGGGTTTTCAATTGTGAATTGTCTTGGAATATTCTATTTATAGTCATCATTTGTCTCTAGTTTGAATTTAAATGCAGAACTACAAAGGCACTTTTTTGAGGCATCACCTGTCCATCATCATCCTCAATGCATATACTGATGCATAACTTATTTTACTAAAAGTAAAACAATATCATACATAAATGTACCAAATGAGATCTGAACCATATGAGCAGATGGACTCATTGAAACCTTATGAAAATTATCATGCCTGATAATTTATTGAACACACAAGACCAAGAAAGGATCCAACGTCTTCAACTGTAAGCTCTAAAGACAGTAATTCCTAACAGTAATATGGTGACTGGCCACCACTGACCTGTTATCTGACCACTGAGTTTGAATAGCAAATGTCAATGGACTAACAGGCAGAAAACTCCTGACTTGTCTCTAAGGCTTCAACTGAGCTCAGTCTTCACTGCAGGCATGGTCTAATTGATTATCATCTCCCCATGTTTCCAAACTCAGTACTGTGCCTTATCCTCTACCTCTAGAATTTCACTGAACACTAAGACTCTGTTCAGCTCAGTGACAGCTCTGTGTGCCTCCAGGAGCTCTCCCATTGGGGTCTTTAATGTCTTTTCTAACTCCCTGCAGTGACACTGCATCTGTGTCAGATTTCTGCTAGTTACAGTTAGGACTCTTTGAATTTCTTAAAATTTATAAGGCCTCATTATAAATCTTTTGTAGTTATTCTGTAAAAACACACAGACATACACACACAGAAAGAGAATTAATATTAATAATTAAAGTTGAAATACAAGAGACTATTGGCCAATAGCATGCTATGAAGTACCATTGAGACTACTTGACAACCTGATGCCACAAACCACTAAAACATGTGAATCATCATTACTCAGACTGAGCATGCCTGTCTGTGTTCCTGGCATAATATGCGCAAAATATACTACAAAGTTTCTTATCAACACACGACAAGAGGGGTCAAAAGAGACAGAAAAGATTCAAGTCCCCCAATCCCCATAGTCTTTCATTAGTATTTTGAAAATCTTTTTTTTTAATAGCAGCCTAATTTTTTTTTTCCTTTTTTCTTTTTTTTTTTCTTGGATATTTTCTTTATTTACATTTCAAATGTTATACCCTTTCCTAATTCACCCCCCCCCCCAGAAAACCCCTATTCCACTCCCCTCCCCTGCTTCTATGGGGGAGACAGCTATATCAGACTCCTGTCAGCATGTACTTCTTGGAATCCACAATAGTGTCTGCATTTGGTTATTGTATATGGGATGTATCGCCAGGTGGGGCAGTTTCTGGATGGCTTTTCCTTAAGTCTCTGCTCCACAGTTTGGCTCTGTACTCCCATGAGTATTTTGTTACCCCTTCTAAGAAGGACCAAAGCACCCACACTTTGGTCTTCCTTCTTCTAGAGCTTTATGAGGTCTGTGAGTTGTATCTTGGGTATTCTGAGTTTTTGGGCTAATATCCACTTATCAGTGAGTGCATACCATGTGTGTTCTTTGGTGATTGAGTTATCTCACTCAGCATGATATTTTCTAGTTCCATCCATTTGCCTAAGAATTTCACAAAGTCGTTTTTAATAGCTGAGTAGTACATCATTGTGTAAATGTACCAAATTTTCTGTATCCGTTCCTATGTTGAAGGACATCTGGGTTATTTCCAGCTTCTGGCGATTATAAATATGCCTGATATGAACATAGTGGAGCATGTGTCCTTGTCATATATTGGAGCATCTTTTGGGTATATGCCCATGACTGGTATAGCTCGGTCTTCAGGTAATACTATGTCCAATTTTTGGAGGAACTGTCAGACTGCTTTCCAGAATGGTTGTACCAGCTTGCACTCCCAACAATGGGGGACTATTTCACTTTCTCCACATTCTCACCAGTGTCTGCTGTCTCCTGAGTTTTTCATCTTAGCCATTCTGATTGGTGTGGGGTGGAATCTCAGGGTTGTTTTGATTTGCATTTCCTTGATTACTAAGGATGTTGAACACTTCTTTAGGTGCTTCTCCACCATTGGAGTTTCCTCAGTTGAGAATTCTTTGTTTAGCTCTGTACCCCACTTTTAATAGGGTTATTTGCTTGTCTGGAGTCTAATTTATTGAGTTCTTTGTATATATTGACTATTAGATCTCTATTAGATGTGGAATTGGTAAAGATCCATTTGCAATCTGTTGGTTCCTGTTTTTTGCTATTGACAGTGTCCTTTGTGTTACAAAAGCTGTGCAATCTATGACATCCCATTTGTTAATTCTTTATCTTAGAGCATAAGCCATTGTTGTTCTGTTCAGGAAATTTCCCCTGTGCCCATAAATTTGAGGCTCTTACCTACTTTCTCTTCTATTAGTTTCAGTTTCTGGTTTTATGTGGAGGTCTTTGATCCACTTGGTCTTGAGCTTTGTACAAGGAGATAAGAATCTATTGATTTGCATTTTGTACATGCTGACTGCCATTTCAGCAACATGTGTTGAAATGCTGTCTTTTTTACCACTGGATGTTTGTAGCTCTTATGTCATATATAAACTGACCATAGTTATGTGGGTTCATTCTTGGGTCTTCCATTCTCTTCTATTGGTTTTCCTGCCTGTCTCTGTACCAATATCAAACAGGTTTTTTTTTTTTTTTTTAAATCACTATTGCTCTGTAATAAAGCTTAATGTCAGGGATGGTAATTTTCCCAGATGTTCTTTTATTGTTGAGAATAGGTTTTTCTATCCTGGGTTTTTTTTGTTGTTGTTGTTGTTATTACAAATGAAGTTGCAAATTGTTCTTTCTAACTCTGTGAAGAATAGATTTGGAATTTTGATGGGGATTGCATTGAATCTGTATATTTCTTTTGGCAAACTGGCAATTTTTATTATATTAATCCTGCCAATCCATGAGCATGGAAGATCTTTCCATCTTCTGAGATCTTCAATTTCTTTCTTCAAAACTTTAAGTTCTTGTCATACAGATCTTTTACTTGCTTGGTTAGAGTCACACCAAAGTATGTAATATTATTTGTGACTACTGTGAAGGGTGTTTTTTCCATAATTTCTTTCTCAACCTTTTTATCCTTTGAATAGAGGAAGGTTACTTATTTGTTTGAATTAATTTTATATTCAGCCACTTTGGTGAACTTGTTTATCTGGTTTAAGAGTTCTCTGTTGGAATTTTGGGGTCACTTAAGTATACTATCATATCATCTGCAAATAGTGATATTTTGACTTCTTCCTTTCCAATTTATATCCCTTTGACCTCCTTCTGTTGTCTAATTGCTCTGGCTAGGACTTCAACTACTATATTGAATAGGTAGGGAGAGAGTGAGCAGCCTTGTCTAGTTGCTAATTTTAGTAGGATTGCTTCAAGTTTCTCTCCATTTAGTTTGATGTTGGCTAGCTGTAGATTGCTTTTACTATGTTTAGATACGGGCCTTGAAATCCTGATCTTTCCAAGACTTTTACCATGAAGTGGTTTTGAATTTTGTCAAATGATTTCTCAGCATTTAATGAATTGAGCATGTGTGTTTTTTTTTCCTTTAAGCTTGTTTATATAGTGGATTACATTGATGGATTTCTATATATTGATCTGTCCCTGCATTCCTAGGATAAAGCCTACTTGATCACAGTGGATGATTGTTTTGATGTGCTCTTGGATTTGATTTTTGAGAATTTTATTGGGTATTTTTGCATCGATCTTCATAAGGGCAATTGGTCTGAAGTTTTCTTCTTTGTTGAGTTGATGTAGTTTAGATAAAAGGGTAATTGTTGCTTCACAGAAAGAATTGAGTAGTGTTCCTTCTGTTTCCTTTTAGTGCAATAATTTGAAGAGAATTAGTTATTAAGTCTCCTACTATTATTGTGTGAGGTGCAATGTGTGCTTTGAGCTTTAAAGTTTCTTTTATAAATGTGGGTCCCTTGCATTTGGAGCCTAGTTGTTCAGAATTTAGAGTTCATCTTGGTAGATTTTTCCTTTGATGAGCATGAAGTGTCCATCCTTATCACTTTTGATGACTTTTTGGTTGAAAGACGATTTTATCTGATATTAGAATGGCTAATCCAGCTTGTCTCTTGTGACCATTTCCCTCAAAATATTTTTCCAGCCTTTTACTCTGAGGTAGTGTCTGTCTTTGTCACTGATGTGCTCCCCCATAGTCTCTCATTATTATTTTGAAAAATCTTTGCAAAGTTCCAATTTTGTGGGTTATAACAGTAAGAGAGCAGAATTCAGAAACATTAGTTCTTAAATAACTTGAAATGAAAAGCCTATAATATTACATGATGAAGACTTTAACAATGGCTATTCATTTTAGTCTATCAGGTTAATTTTAGCTTCATAACAACAGAACAACTGAAAAATATTCACTTATACAAAAGAGATTGTTCACATCTATCTATACAACAAGAACTCCAGACATGAGTAAAGTGTGATATAACACAAAGATCATGATTATAATTCAGGGCTTAAATTTCTTTCATCTTTCTCATATGTTAATCACAGTGTCTATATTTTCTTCCTATTCAGTATAAGATGGTTTCAGGGATCAACACTGACAAACACAACCACTGCTTTCATGGAACATGCATCATTTTCCATGATTGCAAAATAAAAAAAAAAAAAATGAACACATTATCTGGAGCTATATCAAATTGTAAGCTTTATCCAAACAGGAGTTCTGTTTGCTCTGTGCACCTGGAACATAGTATGGATTTAGTAAACTCTTTTTCAATGTTATTAAAATAAATATAATGTGGTAAGGTTACAGAGTGAAAAGTAGAGACCACAAAAACATGGCTGATTGAGTCTACCTTCTCAACTGAAATGAAATTTCAGCAAATATTTAAGTGCCTTGATGATATCGAGGAGAAAGACATCCTTAGGAATTGAATGCTATATGCAAATGTTGAAGGAAAAGGATGTTTCTCCCTTTAATGAGCTATAACAAACCTAGTGTAACATCTTGCTTGCAGGAAGTAGAGTAAGCAAGCTGGAAGCGACTTTGAAGACTACTTCCTTTTGGCTCCCTTCTATGGTTCAGGAGACATGGTGGATCCTGTATACTACCTTACTTATTTTTCAGACAAGATGTACCCACTGTAATGATTGTATGGCTAGTCTCATGGTAACTAACCACTTTATATTGGGATTTTAGGTTCTTTCCACAGTCCAGAACTCATGTCTATTACTATAAATCTCATGAACGAGTAATCATTAGAGAGGACTTAGCCTTTGGAGGAAGTAACTGTACTTCTATTGCATGATGTGTTTTTCAAATTACCTCTTACATATTTTTCGTTTTGACCCATACATTAGTGCTACTCATAGCTATTATCAGAGGGACTTCTTTCTTAAGTGGACAGTAGTGTCTAAAAAGACTCAATATTCATCACATTGCTGAGATTTAATGACTACTGTATGCTTTTTCCTACAAGTAATATCTATATAATCATCTCTAAGATATAGTAAATAGAATAGAATACTGAGAGTGGTGGGGGAGATTGCTTAATGAAGGGTATAATATGAAATTCTATTATGCAAAAGAAACTTTTATTAACCTGATGCAAATTGTCATCTCAGAAGCTTACTGATGAGTAATCTCACCCTTCCTAGATATTTCTAAACTTTAACTGGGTGGTTGAACTCAATTGTTCTGGCACAAATTTCCTCTGTAAGCTGACTAATTCATTCCAGCTTCTTTTGGCTTTTGACTTAATTTCTCTGCTTGGTCTCATACTAACTTTGGCAATATATTCTAATCTTTTGGTTCCATCTCATTCTCTGTTTCCTCCTGTCTTCACCTGTGTCTAGCTTTTTCTCCCTGGAACCTGTCTGTGTAAAAGTACCTCTGTAAAACTGTTACACACACACACACACACACACACACACACACACACCATTTGCCTTTCCCTCTTTTCTGTTTCTATGTCTCTCTCTGTCTCTGTCTCTGAACCCATCAGAATAAAACTTGATTATTAAACATTATGTATTAAATGACCTGGCAAGATACATTTCAAGTTCTCAAACAATACAATTTCTAACTCAGATATTATATTTAGAATAAAATCTATTTAAATGTAAGAAAATAATCTCTCCATGATAAAAACAGATTAAAGGAATTTATGACCTCTAAGTTCGCTCTTGGAGGACACCAGAAGGAATGTTCAGACTAAAGAGAGGGATAAATACATCCAAGAAGAAGAAATTATTAAAGTATTAAAGTTATTAAAATATTAAATTAAAGTATTAAAATTATTAAAGAATATTTGAATACAGGCAACATGAAAGGATGGGAATTTCTCTAGATTAATGATTTATGTAGAAATAATGAGTTTTAATAGTCTAAGTGGGTAGACAATGCTACTCCAGAAGACCTGAGTCATTAAATGAAAATCTCAGTGCAGATGCAGAATCCTTCTCTAATAGTTATTGGTCAAGGAAGTCCCAGAGAAACCAAAAACAACAGAAGTAATGCTGTTGTTTTTAATTACCCACCAAAACAATGCAGTAAATCACTATTGCCAAAGTCATGATTAATTTTGAATGAATGATGATAAAATTAGCTTTGACTGATTAATAAAATCCATACCTGTTGGATATCTTACTTAGCAGAAGATGATCTGCAGGGTGCTGTGAGGGAAAAATATAAACATCATGGCCTTCAAGTGCAAGCTATAATTCCGGCTTGCCTGACAGGATGTTCTCACTTATAAAATACAGATATGACAGTTATGGGGATAACTGATAGGTTACATGTAAGCTTAGATTTTTCTAAACCTACTTTACTTAGGGTTAGAGAATGCTTCATCCTCTCTCCTAGCCCACCAACCAGAGGTAGGGGAAGAAGAAGGTTTATAGGATAAGGGGGATGTGGAACTGTTTAGGAGTAGATCTTTGGGGGCAATCTACTCTTCATTGTCAGGATATCAGCAGTCCAGTCCAATAGTGTCTTAGTCAAGGTTTCTATTTCTGCATAAACATCATGAACAAGATGCAAGTTGTGGAGGAAAGGGTTTATTGGGCTTACACTTCCATGCTGTTGTTCATCACAAAAGGAAGTAAGGACTGGAACTCGAGCAGGTCAAAGAGCAGGAGATGATGCAGAGGCCATGGAGGAACGCTGATTATTGGCTTGCTTGATTCTGGCTTGCTCAGCCTGCTTTCTTACAGAACCCAAGACTACCAGCCCACTGATGGTACCATCCACAAGAGGTCCTCCCCTTGATCACTAATTGAGAAAATGCCTTACACCTGTATTTCATAGAGGCATTTTCTCAACTGAAGCTCCTTTCTCTGTAATAACTCCAGTTTGTGTCATGTTGACACACAAAAATGGCTAGTACAAACAGCAAACACCAAACATTAATCAGTAGCAGTGGCTTGATTTAGGAGAAACTGCAAGAATCTGTCAAATCTTTAAGAGTCAGTGGAAGTGGCAAGAATCAGCAGGAATACCATGAGAAATTCTTTGGAAAATCACTGTCTATTAAGTCAAAACAAGCAAAGATCAGTGAAGACCAGTAATGCATCACATGGCTTCTCAATGCCTGAGGGTCTTTCACTGTTTGTGGGGTTTCATTTATGCTCTTCCCAGATATCAGGTACCCTTTCAAGCACCTAGCACTCTAGGAAAACATCACATACCTTCTAAGAATCTGCTCCAGCCAAATATCCTCTCACAAATCAGCTTCCAGTAAAACACTACATAATACAACTGAGTTTCCAAAGAAACCAGAAATTTCTACTCCAGTTACTTCTTGGATATAAGGCCTATTTCATTAGAGGGATTTTATAACTTGAGCTATAAACCTGGTTAAAGCTTATGGCTCTAGAGGTCATAGATCCTAGAGGGAAACTTGTTGATTTGCTAAAGGGTAGTGCTGCTGATCTCATTTTTAAATATGTATGTTTAAAACAGTAGTTTGTGTTGTTCTGGGTATGGCTAATTGGTAGTGATTAGTACAGAGACTTATATCTTGTCAAAGTGCCAAATATCAGTTACTATGGGTGCTCAGCCATTTGTCTCAATCTTTTCATCCAAGGTTCAGAGAATATCTCAGAAGATGTAACAAAAGGAATGTAAGAGCTGTCATTTGAGACCTGAGAAATGCTGAATTCTGGATATGATATGGCTGTTTCAGAAATCAACAGATTGCAGCTCTGGGTACCTGCACAAGGCTTGCATAAATTCATTTTGGTCTAAATTATAGCATAGGCACAGAAGGATCATATAGACCCCATGCTTGATAAAGGAGTTATTTGACAATTTTTTGTTACTAATGGAAGCAGAGTTATTCTCCTTTGGGTACATGAGAGCTATAATTTACTCCTGACCAGGTAGATGGTCACTCACCCATTCACGTGGCAGAACTAATTATGCTCAGTAAGTTATTAATAATAGCAATATGTCACTTACCCATTCACGTGGCAGAACTAATTATGCTCAGTAAGTTATTAATAATAGCAGTAGTAAGGAAAAGAAGGATGTGAATTTGCATGGATGATGGGGTAAAGGGCACTAGAGGGGGGAAGAAGGAGGTTGTGGCAAATAGATGTGACCAAAATACAATGTATAAAGACATGGGATATCAAATAGTAAATAAAAACATTATTTAAAAATAAAATGATGAGGTTCAACTTTCAAAAGAAAGAAAACATTTAAAAGGAAACAATAAAGAGAGAAGCCTATTTTATTTGAAACAAGTGAGGAGAAGTATAGAAAGTGAAAGCAAAAAGGCTGCTGTGAACTATATCACATGGTTTTTTTTTAAGTCATAGGAAAGACTTTAGTCTAATCAGAAGGAATATTGAAGGTGAGAGGTTCAAGAAATATGTTATGAGCTGACATTTAAAAACAATATTCTAAGGAATCTTGCTAGCAAAAGCTACCAAGGAAACGAAATTTTCTAGTTAACATCAACAGACTATGAGCATCTCTTTATTATTCTCATTATTTTGTTTTATATTGAAAAAAATTGTATCCTTTAGAAAGTTAAGTTTTCTTCTATGCTGTATGTGGCCCTCTCAATTCAAAAGAAGAAAACACACTTTTAACCATACCCAACAATGGCAACAATGTTGCTTTCAATAACTTCAAGCTAATGGGAAGTGAAGAAGTCATTTTGTCTTAAGTGAATTTTGTTCCCAGAGCGCTTGTTAAATGAAGTATTACTGAATTGCTTTTGAAATTAAATTATGCCATAAACCTGGTGTGAGGGCAAAATTTTATTTTCCACAGAACAAGTATTTTATAGCAGTAGTTACATGATCATAAGAAAATGTTTTCACACAAAACTGTTTGCTAAATCATATGAAAAAGTCTTTTCACAGCTTCTCAGACGGTCTGGTTCAGAAATGACTTTATACAGTATAAGAGCTATCAAGGTTTTATTTAATGATCTTTTGAAATCAAAGACAAAAACAAATTTCTGGTTATAGTTTTGGCTTTGAAGTGTGTTTACACACTACTTTTTCAATACCTTTTTCTAATTTTATTAAATACATAGAAGGAACAATATAGTCCATGAATTTACTCAGTAAAGAAATCAAACTAAATATGACTAATTATTGACAAATAATCATGTGAATTTTCAGTGTAAAAAGTGTCACAGTAACAAAACTCATGCACACACACAAGTAGAATTAATTTATTTTCATGTTTCGTTATAGCTGGCTAGCATGTATATCAATGAGCATGTTTATTTCAAAGGTAGATTTTTGTCAATGGATTTTTATAAGGATTATGAGCCATGAGACATATGGAAATGAATTGTTGCTACTAGCACAGTTGTTTGAAATGGTCTGTGTGATGAAAGTTCTGCCTTTGAGAAATGAGTGACGGGAGGTTTTTGTAAGCCTGGGTGAATTTGACTAGCATCTCTAGATGTCTGCTTTCTAATCAGAGACAACACCAAGTAAAAGTCTTCCAGCTATAATCACTTTCTTATTATCTTCCATTGATACTTTTTTTGGTAGTACTACAGATTGAGCCCAGGGTCTTGCTTTTACTAGGTAAGCACACCACCACAGTGCTGAATCTTCACCAAGTATAATATCTACTTTCAAGAATGCAAGCAATCCTGTAGCATTCTAAGAGTGCTACAGTCTTCTTTAGAACTTGGTTATCAGCAGCATTATGAAGGAGGTAATTTACAGTTGTTGTATAAAGCAAGTAAGAAATAAATCATAGACTTACTTTGGTCTGAATACCATAGTTCTTTAAAACTGATATGTTGAAATCTAATCGGAAGGAGTATTGATATTAAAGGACTGAGAAGTAAGAAGTTATTAGGTTATAAAAACCTATTCCTATAAATAGGACCAGAAACTGCATTTTTGATAAACAGAGACACACAGAAGTGTTTTCAATGAGGAACAGGCTGTCATAAGATACCTAATCTGACTATGACTTGACCTTGGACTTTCTCTTCCCATGAACTGTGATAAATGAATTTGTTTTTCATGAATTATCCAGTTTAAGGTGTGTTGTTATATAACAAGACAAATAGAGTAAGCCAGGACTGGTTCTTGTGTGCAGTGTAAGACATCAGGAAATCTGATTGCTACATGAAGATTCAAAGGCAAAGCCACAGCAAGAAAACCATTTAAACGAATGTTGGGGCTCCTGAGAGCCCCAATGTGGAATGGTATCAGAAACAAATGAAAGAAAAGCCAGAACCTGATTATGTCCTTCCTCAGTCAAAATATTGTACTCCATTGTCCCCAGAATTGTTCCTTAAGCACCAAGCACATGGTAACCTTAGTTTACCATGAAGTATTAGAACAGCAGAAACTAACACACTCTCTTAATGCTTCAACAAGAGATCCTGCATATTTTCTACACAGAGAGAAAAGCCATATGCCCTCCTAAAACAACAATAATATGAAATGGAGAAAAGTCCATTTTAGTGTAAGAAATATCTGTTGGTTTATTTTTCATTCAGTTCTGAAGAACTGTGTTCAACAGGGCATCACACATACCAGAAAAGCTCCCTGCCATTGACATATGTCCCAAGCCCGCCCTCCCCCCTTGCTGTTTACTTTGAGGTCTTATTAATTTGTTCTGGCTGGCCTTGAACTCACTCTGAAGTATAGGCAGACCTAGAACTTTCTATTGTCCTTGCCTTAGATATAGGTCTACACCATCAGAGCCGGTTTTGTTCTTTTCATTGTTGTTGCTGTAAATCTTAACCCAAGCTTACTTTGCTTTAATCGTTTTTTTTTTTTTTTTTTTTTTATAGCACAGTCTTTATTACCCTCTCAGTCAGGCCCTCTGACTGCTCCACATCCCATATCTCCTCCCACACTCCCATCTCCAAGAGGATACCCCCCCAAACCCCCACCTCACCCCACCAGACCTCCCAACTCCCTGAGGCCTCAAGTCTCTTGAGGGTTAGGTGCATCTTACAGTGGGGAGGGAGAACTTGTAGAGTTCACCTCCAGTAGAAAGACAGGGCATCAAGTGGAGCGATGGGGTTGCCATCCCACAGTCAAAAACTCTGAAGCAGAACTGTTCCTGTCTGAAAGAAATATACTGCTTAAAAATTAACCTGGCAATAAATAAATGCATTAGCAAGAAAAATAGTCTTGATGACACAGGCCAAACACCTTCAAAATGTTAAACTTTCAAAGGAAAAAATAACTGTCAACATAGAGAAATGTGTAGTCATTGAAACTGTCATTCAAGATTCAAGGTAATATCAACATATTTTCATTAAATATGGGGTGAGCAGATAATATTCACAAAGCATTTTTTTGAAAAAAAAATTATTTAGGAAGAAGAAAAATGAATTCTAAAGGAATAAGTGAGGTTTCTAAAAAAGACATAAGCAAATAGATTATTAAACGCTAAACTGCAATAAGAAATAACAAAATCGGTTCCATTTTAAGGTACAGAACAAGGTCAAAGGCCATCTTTACAATGACAGCTATTTTTCCCTCCACCTATTTTTCATTTTCTTTTATAAAAAATGTTCCTTTCCAGGAATGAAGAATGTTTTTCTCCCCTTTAAGGCTCCATCATGTTTAGATTTTTAGAAATTGTTATTGCCTAATGCTCTCCTTCCTATCTTGAGTATCAACAATACACTTGGGACCACTTTATTGAATAAAGCACATGACAGGGAGTTGTATCTTCTTTCTTGCATACTGACCACTGCTATTGTCCATTTTTCATAATACCATTGTGCAACTACTATAAGATGTACGGTATATGCTTAAAGCTAATCAGTCATTTTCAGATCTCTACTATCACAAAAAGTAAATCTTACAATGTTTCATGTAGGATAGTTATTCCTAGGGGAATAAAATAAGATTGCTTTGGTTTGGGTCTGGGGCAACTGCTAGGGATTCACATGTGGAAGGTTTGGTCCTCAAGGCATATTCAGTAGTGTCATTGACATATAATGAGATGCAATTGTCAGGAAATGTTAAGAATCGGGAGTTAGGGTCTTTGTGGGAGAAGTAGACCATTAAAGGCATGCTTATAAAGGGTAGAGTGGTCCTGTCTTCTCTCTTTTATCCTGACCATCATAAAATAAGCAATTCTAACCCTCTATATCCTTTCTGTCACAATTCTCAACTGTGTCACACAATAGGACCAAGATAGTCTGCATTGGAACTCTGAATCTATATGTGAATATCAACCCCTTTTTATTTAAACTGCTTTTATCAGGTACTTGTTACAACAATGGAATGTCTGACACAGGAGTATACAAATGAAAACTAAAATATTCTTTGCTTCTCATATTACCTTATCGCTTGTATTTTTCACACAAATGAAAATCTTGAGGATGAAATTAGAGGACAGCAGGTTACCTATTTAATGAGAGGTTGTTAGGTGCTAACTTATATTTTCTTCAGTACTGTTATTCATTTTAATTTTTATTTGTCCACTATTAACTAGAATTTTGTAATGACAGAAATATGAGAATCAAAATTTAAATATATTTTAAAAATGGAAACACTAATGAGGAAAAACTATAGATGTACTTTCAACTAGTAACCTACCCGCCTTACTTTACTTACAGCAGAGAAGACTCAATTTAACTGTAACTCTCCAATTCCACAGTACAGAAAATGAGACTGTATATATCATTACAATCCCCAGTAGAGATAATGAGAGCTTACACATGGTGACAACTATCCATTGAGATATGAGATTATAAATACTGTACTCCTACGGCTTCCAGGTGTAATGAGAAGCCACTGTTTTATGGTCATAACTCTCAAATCATCCTTGAAGCCAGGAGACAGTCAGTTCGGCAATAACCCAATAAAGAAAAAAAATAGATAACCATTTTTGTATAACCTTACTAAAATCAGCTCAGGAAGAAAGGTGAAAAGTAGCAAATGCCCAACTGAGTACATTCATTTGTGAACTAATAGCTACTGTTCTTGGAGATCTGCAAACATTGTTGGTATTAAAGAAGCAGCAACCAGAAATTTTTTCTAACTAGAGAGTTAAAAATCAGCCCAACAGCTCTGAGAAGGAAGGTACAATCAAGTGCTTTCTGGGAAGACTAGCATATGTTTATTCTTTATTGAAGTAATATGAGTATTTGACATATTATCATTGCATCATGTCATGGACAGTAACATTGATTTTTTTTCTAAAGCCAGAGGATATTTACATTCCTTTGCTATGCCAACTTTCCATAAAATAATAATTTTATGTTCACAAAAACTATGGAGAGAGAAAGTGCTCTGGGCTTACTTTGGGGCTAGGGTAAGGGATTAATTGCTATGTAAAACAAATTGGAAAGTGCTTTATGTACCTCTGCTTAGGTCTGATACTTGAAATTATAGTCCCCAAAAGAAAATGTCTCTGCAAGTGAAACAAGCTTGGGAAAGATAGGAAGAAATAGCTATTCCGTAGCTCTGTCTGCTAAATTCTGAAATTTTAGTTTTTGATTATTTGAACCTTTGCTATAATTATAAAAGTCAGATATAGATTCTGAATGTCTTACAGAAGTGTTTCTGTGTCCTCTTATATTTCCTTTTTGTTTTTTTGTTTTGTTTTCTTTTGTTTTGGACAGGGTTTCTCTGTATAGTAGCTCTGGCTGCCCTGAAACTTTCTGTAGACTAGTTAGGTCTTGAACTCAAAGAAATCCACCTGCATCTGCTGTCTGACTGCTGAGATTAAAGGAATGCACCACCTTACTCTATTATATTTTATAACAAACTCTTTCCTTCTCCCCTTCAAGATCCAGGTACAGTGGTTTCTTCAGTATTTATTCAAAATGTCAAAAAAATTTTTTTGGGGGGGGTTATGGCTTATATCTCGAGCTAAGAGTAGATCACATTCAACCATCTTATCATGAATTAAAAGAAGCTTGTATCTAGTCATAGTTTTTTTGAAGGGGGGATAACACACCTTTCTGCCTGCCCAGCCAGGCTAAATACTGTGTCCATTAATGGTAGAAATGATAACAACATGAATCTATATTTTATTTCTCCTTTTAGTTAGTATTTATTTCACCTGAATGAATGTAAAAAGCACAATGACAGAAATATTTTCTGTTTTGTTCACAGATACAACGTGGATATCTTATTTAAATCTGGAATAATGCAGATAAACATGGATAGATATATTAGAAACAGGCTAATAAATGTGCAAATTCATATATACATAAATCGTTAGGTAGATAACAGACAGATAAAGTTACTTTGCTGGGTGACCATATAAAGACATTAGAGAAAATTGAATTGGTTCTATGTTTAATTTATGTTAGCAACATATTCGCATATATGCACCCATACTAGACAGCTACAAAGTTTAAGGACTTAGTATACTGGCCTCTTTTAGGGAATCATACTTTTAGATCCTCTCAGCTGAAAGATAAAGATGAAAATTAATGACAAATACATGCATGCATGTATTCTAATACATGTCTATAGAGATATCTGTATTTACTTCCCTCTCTGTCTGTCTATCTACATATTTATCTATCTGTATCTATCATCTGTTTTAACACAAATACAAATTTATTTGATATATCTGATTTCTGTATAACTCTACTGGATTCACTTTATCCTTCCACCTTTAATTATCTTTATCTTTTCTCTGACAAGGAGGAATCTGAATTCATTTTATGAAGACGGTTACCTATTTGGCCAGTCTAATGTTTCTTCTGCATTGTTAACCAGTATCAGGGAATAGAAATGATTTTACTTTTTTTCTCAATATGAGAAAGTAGCTTTTAAAACAACTTAGAGGGATGTCATTTTTTTCCCAAATGCTCTACAATAATATTGCTTGATACTAGCCTTACTTTTCTTCATTATAAATTGCATTTCTCTATGAAGCTACATAGAATAATGGCAAGTTTTTGTATTTACATTTTAATTTTATATTCCTATAGCTCTCAATTTCTTATCCTTGCTATCAAGTTCATTTCACCACAATTACTAAGAATTATGCCTTGTCCTTATTTAACATTTAAATAATAAACCCAACATAAACAGAGGGTTATGAGAAAACATTTATATCCTAAGCTCTTGTATTTTTTTTCTTCCTATACTCAGGTCTTTTTCGCCTTGTAATGGGGTAAATAGACTAGCCTGAAAGCAGAGTAAATATATTTGTTCTTAGGTTAGAGCTGGAAAAACAAAATGTGTGATAATTGCTCCTACATACTGGTTTATCTGATAACAGGTATACCCTTAAACATGAGAGAGGCAAGGGTTGGGAAGAGGGAGGTGGGAAGAGAGCAGAGTGAAGAGGGGAAACACAAGGAAGGGATCTAGGACTACAGTTCTTTACTAAATGGAGAACCCACTCCTGTGATTACTAATCCTTTCTCTTGGTAATGACATTAATCCATTCATGAGAATTTTGCATTTAATCACCTCTTAAAGACACTACTTTATAATATAATTATAGCAATTAAATTTCAGCATAAGTTTTAGAGAGATCATTCACAATGAAGGACTCAGCCAGCTAATTCTGTTCTGTGCTCAAACTCCATCTTATGTATAGCCTTATGTCTACCAGTTTGAACTTGGTAACTGGAAAATCCACAGCTTGTTCCAGGAACTAAGACGTCCCCAAAGTACCAGACATTCCACCCTTGATAAGGGGAAATGTTCAGTGTCATGTCCAGGACAAATGACTCAAGTTATAGCAAAGTTTACAGTGTTACTAGAGTTTCATGCAAGCTATGCTGTCTAAAATGCCAGCCAATCATATGATTGCCAAGTTGGAAATCCCCTTACCCACTGTATAAAAGATAAGGCTGACACCAGCTCAGTACCTTCCACACCCATTCACTACACTGGAGAGGTTAAAGAGGTCCAAGCTCGAGCTTGAATACAGACTCATTGCTTCCACATATGAGTTGGACTCCTGGTGGTCTGTGAGGACTCGAGGTCTGGGCATGACACACACCATCACATTCCATGCCTTCCCTCCCTCCTCCTCCAGTACACATCTTGTCCTAGAATAAAAAATATATTCATTCCTTTCCAGTAACTCCAAATCCAAATCAGCCCAGTATAAATTATAAAACCTCACATTTGGAGACTGATTTCAATCAGATATGGATGTGATTCAAATAACAATTCACTCTGAGACAAATTTCCTTCAGCTGTGAGTCTATAGATTTAAACAGGCTATTTCCAAAAAGTCATGGTGTGGCAGATACAGGATAAGAATGCCTGTTCCAAGATGGTTCAACAGAAAAAGAAAACATGGAAACAGGCTCCAAGTTTCAACCCAACTTAGCAAACCACATAAACCCTTAAAACTGGAGAATAATCTCCATTGATTTCAAGTCCCATCTTCTGGACATTGGGATAGGAAAGTGCTCTCATAGCCTTCAGCATCCGTACTCCTGTGACTTTGTTCCTGGGATAATAGAGGTCCTCTGTTGGAGTTTCTAGCCTTATTAATAAAATGATTTAAGAATGATTTAAATGGAAGCTTAAGGCTAATCTTATTAGAGCTTAAAAGAAAGACTCCAAGATAGGTAGACTGTAATCCTCAGTGGTCAGAGGAGGTGAAGAGAGATGATGAATGGAGAAAAAGGCCATGAAATTAGAATTAAGTAACTTTATAGGTCAACCAGGCACATGGCAGACTAATAGCCACATGGCTGAAAGGGGAGCTTTATAGAAACAAGCAAGCCCAGAGTCCCAGAGAAAGTATAGGTAGGCTCTAGGCAACGTCCAAAAATGAAAGGCTAATGAGAAGAAAAAGAAATAATTTTCCCTTTCCTGATGGCAGTTCTTAGGGACTGAGCTAGAAATCAGAAATTCTGGTAAAAAAGGTACATTATCTTATTAAAGAGATAATTATTGCACCTATCTCTTTAGTATGGCTTAAGATAAACCCACTTTCTGGAAGCTGTTCTGCCTTCCTGAGGAATGAATGATCTCTTGTCTAGAGCATTGGTCCTGCTCAAATAGATTAACACTTAAGGAACAATTTCCTGTCTCCAATTAAAGGTAGAATTCATTCTTTAAATTAGGAGGCAACACCTTTCAATTACTTTGATTTTAATAGTACTCTAACAGCTAGTATACCTATCTAGTTTAATGAGTTGAAATCTCATGCCTTCAGTTCACCCAGTTGTAGTGCCATGGTAGTTTTACAGTTCTGGACTCTCAAGGCAGAGCTCATCTTTCATATAACTAAAACACTGATAAATACATTATTTGCAAGATGATGACATTGACTCATTCATGACCTAAGTAACTCTAAAAAGTCTTCCCCTTAATAGAATTATAATAACATTAGATTTCAACCTTTCTTTTTAAATCAGAAGATATTCCTCTTTATGGCACAGCTATTTCATCCCACCATCATTACTGACTCTGGCATTTTACAGATGTTGATTCTATATTAACTTGGGATTTAAATCCAATTAATGCCTTTGTGTTTTAAATCATTACTTGTCTTTCTCAACTTTGGGTTGTTTAATGTCATTGTGTCATTATGCCCATAAAAGGTTATTTTTTAAAATAAAAACCAGTAGTATATCCAGTATCAGAAATTGCAGCATTGTCCTAGGCCACCAATGAATTCTACATATTGTTAAAAATATCCTGAACTAAAATAGTTGATATGTTTTCTAGGGCTAATTAGATTACATTAGAAGTAAGCACAATTCCTTAATCAAATATTCAAGTCTTATTATACTATGATTTCCACCAGCATTTCTTGATGTGATCTTTGTTGCTCACCTTGACATGCATAGCCCTCAAGTATAACTAGGAAATTGCATCCCCTGAAAATTCCTTCATGTTCAAATTGCTTAGATCATTCCCTTTGCATTTCAAAGAAGATGATGTAGCTTTAGGGCTATAATTAGAAAGAAAAATCCTCCAACTTTTACTGATATGAATGCCTCTGAAGAAGCCAGAAGAATAAGAGTGGATTGTTTTAAAGAAAGTAGAAGAAATTATTTATTTTTGTTTTATTCTTTTATAATTAAATGTATTTATCCTCTTTACAATCCCAAATCAGTTCTTCCTCTCCTCCCAGTACCCCATCACATAAGTCCTCCCACAATTCCCCTTTCCTTTTCTCTCTTGAGAAGGGGAAGTGCCCCTCTGGGTGTCAATTCCCCCCCCCCCCCCACATATCAAGTTGCTGTGGGTCTAGGCATATCCTCTCCACAGAGGCTACACAAGGCTGTCCGTTTAGGGACTTCACAAGCAGGCAAGCAGACAACAGGCTCAGGGACAGTCTCTGCTCCAGTTGTTTGGGGTAGCTGCATGAATACCAAGCTGCTCATCTGCTACATATGTATACAGTCCCTAGGTCCAGCCTATGCTTGCTTTTTGGTTGGTGATTCAGTCTCTGGGAGCACGTAAGGATCCTCTTTTGGGCTTCCTGTGGAGTCCCTGTCTTTGGGTCCCTCAATCTTTCTCCCAAATCGTCTGTAAGACTCCTTAAGCTCTGCCTAATATTTGAGAGTGAGTCTCTGCATCTCTTTCCATTGATTCCCAGGCAGAGCCTCTCAGATGACAGTTAGGCTATGTTCCTGCCTGCAAGCATAATGGAGTGTCACTAATAGTGTCAGGAATTTGTTCTTGCCCATTGGATGGGGCAGTCATTGGTTAACCATACCCTCAGTCTCTATCATTGTCCCTGCACACCTTATAGTCAGGACACATTGTGGGTCAAAGGCTTTGTGTGTGGGTTGCTGTTCTTATCCTTCCACTGGAAGTTTTGCCTAGCTACAGGATCCATATCCCACCCATTACTAGGAATGTCAGCTAGAGTTGCACCCTTAGATCTACTGGGGCCTCTCTAACTTCCAGATCCCTGGGACCTCCTAGAGATCCCCCTGGCTGATTTCCCCCTCTCTCCCCTACTCTTCCTACATATGATCTCCTTTGCCCACCTAATCCTTCAAATTCACTCCTTCCTTTCTCTTCATGAAAGAGCAGGCCTCCCATGGATATTAACCGAACATAGCATAACACGTTACAATAAGACTAGACATAAACCTTCATATCATGACTCTGCACGTGAGGAAAAGTGTCCCAATAGCAGGCAAGAGTCAGAGACACGACCATTCCCATTTTAAGGAGTCTCACAAAAACACCAAGCTACTCAATCATATCATATATGCAGAGGACCTAGCACAGACCCATGGCTTCAGTTTCTGGGAACTGCTATGAGCCCTGCTTAGTTGACTCTGGAGGGCCTGTTCTGGTATCTTTATTTTTAATTAGATATTATCTTTATTTACGTTTCAAAAGTTATCCCCTTTACTAGTTCCCCCTGAATCACCCTATTCCAACCCCTCCCCCTGCTTCTATGAGGGTGTTCCCCCACCCACCCACCCACCCACTCCCATCTCCCTGCCCTGGCATTCTCCTACACTATGGCATTGAGCCTTCACAGGACCAAGGGCCTCTCCTCCCATTGGTGCCAGACAAAGCCATTCTCTGCTACATATGCGGTTAGAACCATGGTCCCTCCATGTGTAGTCTTTCAGACTTTTGAGATTCCTCTATTGAGAATTCTGTTTAGATCTATACCCCATTTTTAAGTTGATTATTTAGTTTAATGGTGTCTAGTTTCTTGATTTCTTTACATATTTTGGAAATTAGCCCTCTGTTAGATGTGGAATTGGTGAAAGTCTTTTTCCATTTTTTAGGCTAATATTTTTTCCTTTGGATGATATCCTTTGCCTTACAGAAGCTTTCAGTTTCACAAGGTTCCATTTATTTATTGTTGATTTTAGTAGCTACTGTATTGGAGTTTTCTTCAAGAAATTGTCTACTGTGCCAATGTGTTCAAGACTATCTCCCACTTTCTCTTCTATCAGATTTAGTGTATCTGGTTTTATGCTGAGGTCTTTGATATACTTGAATTTGAGGTTTGTTTGCAAGATCTATTTACATTCTTCTACATGCAGACATCCATCTTTTGTGGATGATGCTTTCTTTTTTCCAGTATTATTTCTTGCTTCTACATGTATGGATTTATATCTGAATGTTTGATTTGATTCCATTGATTGATGTGTGCGGTTTTATTCCAATACTATGAGTTTTTATTACTAGAGCTGTGCAGTGGAGTTTGAAATCAAGGATAATAATACTGCCAAAAGTTCTTTTATTGTTCAGGATTATTTTGGCTATCGTGTGTGTGTGTGTGTGTGTGTGTGTGTGTGTTGCTGTTGTTGTTTGTTTTTACACATATAGTTGAAAATTGTCCTTTAAATGACTGTAAAGAATTGTGTTGAAATTTTGATGAGGATTGCATTGAAACTAGATTGCTTTTGGTAGGATGATCAGTTTTTTTTTTTTTTTTTATTATGTTAACCCTACAGATTGACCATTATGTAATATCTTTCCATCTTACTATATCTTCTTCAATTTCTTTATTCAAGACTTAAAGTTCTTGTCATAAAAATATTTCATGTTGCGGTGGTTTGAATATGTTTGGCCTATAGGAATTAGCACTATTAGTAGGTATAGCCCTGAGGGAATAGGTGTGGCCTTGTTGGAGGAAGTGCATCCTTGTCTGGGTGGACTTTGAAGCTCTGTCCACTGTTGGGTTTCTGTTCTAAAGCTTTGTTACCTGAGGACCCAGCTATACCACTCCTGTACATGTACCCAAAAGATGCTCCAACATATATCAAGGACACATGCTCCACTATGTTTATAGCAGCCTTATTTATAATATCCAAAAAGCTGGAAAGAACCCAGATGTTCTTCAACAGAGGAATGGATACAGAAAATGTGGTACATTTATATAATGGACTACTACTCAGCTATTAAAACAATGATTTCATGAAGTTCTTAGGCAAATGGATGGAACTAGAGAATATTATCCTGAATGAGGTAACCCAATAACAAAAGAACACGCATGGTATATACTCACTCATAAGTGGATATTAGCCCTAAAGCACGGAATACCCAAGATAAAATTCACAGACCACATGAAACTCAAGAAGAAGAAAGACCTAAGTGTGGATGCTTTGGTCCTTAGAAGGGGGAACAAAATACTCATAGGAGGAAATACAGAGACAAAATGTGGAGCAGAGATTGAAGGAAAGACTATCAAGAGATTGCACCACCTGGGGATCCATCCCATATACAGTCACCAAATCCAGACACTATTGTAAATGCCAAGAAGTGCATGTCGACAGGAGCCTGATATAGCTGTCTTCTGAAAGGCTTTGCCAGAACCTGAAAAATATAGAGGAGGATGCTCGCAGCCAACAGTTTAACTGATCACAAGGTCCGCAGTGGAGGAGTTAAGATAAAGGACTGAAAGAGATGAAGGGGTTTGCAACCCAATATGAAGAACAACAATATCAACCAACCAGATTATACCCCTCCCCCCAGAGCTTCCAGGGACTAAACCACCAACTGAAGAGTACACATGGAGGAACCCATGGCTCCAGCTGCATATGTAGCAGAGGATGGCCTTATCTGGCATCAGTGGGAGGAGTGGCTCTTGGTCCTATGTAGGGGAATGCCAGGGCAGAGAGGCAGGAGTTTGTGAGTGGGTGGGGGAACACCCTCTTAAAAGCAGGGGGAGGGAGAATGGAATGGGGGTTTCTGGGGGGATCCTGGAAAGGGAATAACATTTGAAATGTAAATAAAGAAAATATCCAATAAAAAATAAACTTTGACATAATTGGGAATCTGTTTGTCCAAAGACTGAAGGTCCTTGTTCCCCCTTGGTTTTTATTCAATCAATAAAGATTCCAGCAGCTAATGATTAGGCAAAGGGAGCTGAGGCAGAACCCTTAGATTTACACAGACTAGAACAAGGGAGAGAGGAATGGAAGATCACCATGATGTGGTGGAAGATTGATCAGATTTAGATCTACAACAGAGAGAACAAACAAGCCATGTAAAAGTTTAGTTAAGTGGTCACTGGCCACTTTCTTGATTTGGGCCTGGGGTAGCATTAGAACTGAGAAACCTTTGAGGTAGCCAAGGCATTTTAAAATTAACTGGTGTGTGTGGGGGTCTTCCATTTGCTATCAGATATCTCCTGGGCAAGTGCACATGTCTGTCTGGGAGTCAAAGCAGTATAGCCCAAACTCACCATTATAACTCAGTGTGGAAGAGACTTTATAAAAGTGACCTTAATAAGAGACAGTCTTTCCTGGTTACCTTCCAATCAAGATGTAGAACTCTCAGCTACTCCAATACCATGTCTTTGTGCATATTGCCATTCTTCCTGCCATGATGATATTGAACTAAAAATGTAAGCCAGGCCCTATCAAATGGTGTTCTTTATAAGGGTTGCCTTGGTCATGGTGTCTCCTCATAGTAATGGAAACCTAGGAATGGAAACCCTAAGTCACATTTCCTTAGTTAGAATTACCTCAAGATATATTATTTGTGGCTATTCTAAAGTGTACCTACAGTAGTGGAATCCTTATTGTTTTTCCCTAGCTTTTAACTATTAGGACTTTCCCAGCTTCTAGAGCATATGCTTATCCAGCCCTTAGGCTATATTAGCACAGGTTAACATTCTTCTTTAAAGATAGCAGGACATCTGTCTATATTTTGTTGTGTGATATGCTTACACAAGATTATATCCTCTATGTATAAAACACAAACTACTTAGAAAGTCATTCTGTCAAGTTTTATGGTTCTGGCTTTACTCAACGGTAGGTACTGTGAAGTTTCTAAATTTGAAGACTATGAAACTTGGAGTATAACAGAGTTCTTCTTGTATAAGATTTCTTAAAAATTAGAACACAGTTGAAGGCTTTATGCTGTAAATAATAATGTATTATTGCTATAAGGATAAGAAAATATGGTATAGAGGACAGCTGAGAGAGAAAGATAAAGAGGAGAGCACGAATAGATGGGCACACATAAGATTACTATTTGACTTAAAGGAGATTACATAATATAATCAAGAAATGCTATTTTCAATAAAGAATGTTGTGTGAACCAAATCTACCTTGATCCAAAAATGAAAGCATCTACCTTTATGTCCTACCTACCTCATTTCACACAAAAGCACTCCATTGATAGATAATTTGGTGTGAAAATGAAAACTGTAAAACTTTTAGAAGACAGCATATAGAAATATTTTCAGGAACTTGGGATAAAGAAAATATTTATGAAAGCAAACCAATCAACACTACTATGTATCCCAAATTAGAGATTTTGTTATTCAATGGAATGCTAAATAGTAATGAGAATGCTTTTAGTGTCACATTTCAGAAGAAAAATGATTGCATGCAAAACCTGGGTCTGATCCCTAGCATTGAAAAAGGAAAAAAAAAAAAAAAACCCAACAAGCCAATAAAGCTATGTTTGAGCTTACATTACTTAGTGATTAAATTTCTAAGAATTATAGAACCAGAAATATATTATTAATTCTGATAGAATTTAGCATTCATTATGCTTAGCTATGATGAAATGGAGGGCTATCTGAGCACCCCAAGTGCCGAAATGCCTGGGACATGGGTCAATATTGAAATTTGATTGAACTGTGATTTTTTAATATGGAGTAACATTCAGAGCTATATTTCAATTTATATTGTTTTGGTAAAAAGTATTTTTCAACTTAGTAAGTAATTTGACCCTACTTTCAACATCTCATGTCTGAAAATCATGCTTAGCAGTATTTAAAGTAATTTACCGGCTAGTGCATTTATTCACATCTTAACTATGTAAATGAAGTCTTATAAAAAGATAGGTAGACAAAAAAGATTAGACATAGTCTAGTGGTTACATTATGTGACTCCAGGTTATCTTTAGGTTGCCATCTCATGAAGCGTCTTGTCAGCCTGAACTTAATAGTGACAGTAATTTCAAGCAATTTGCTCAAAGTTTTCTCCCCAAGATGTACTATACCTGTAGTCTCATGGGTTATTATAATGCATTAATTTTATTCTTTTTCCCTAAGTTAAAAACAGTAGACGTGGTGCCTGAGAGAAGAGGTCCCTAGTTCAATTCCAAGCAACCTCATGGTGGCTTGCAACCCTCTATAATGAGATCTAATGTCCTTTTCTGGCATGCAGGTCTACATGCAAATAGAGCACTCACATGCATAAAAATAAATGTAAGAAAGAAAGAAAAAGTCTAAAAAACAAAAAGTAGATGCTTGAATAAATTTAGCATGTCAATTTGTATGATGCTTTATAGAATCTATGTAAGATACATGCAAATTTAATTGAAATGATTTTACATTAAAGTTAGATTTAAGATTTTTAAATTAATTTTTTCTACAGCCATCCTCTTAACCATTTCTTTTAGTTACACATAAAGTTTGCATTTTCACAGTTTGATACAGTTCTGAGAGAGTGATATTGATTATTGTATATTCTTTCTTCTAGGCATCAAAGGATTTGATGGAAGTCAATATGATGTATAGGTCTATGAGAACTAATCTTTACTGTCAACTTGACTCAATCTGGAATCACCTAGAGCACTCATTTGGGTATAATTGTGAGAGTTCTTGTAAGGCTTAACTGAAAAGAGAATATACACCTTAAGTATAAATGACACCACCCCATTGATTGAGGTCCTAGACTTAAAAGGAAATAGAAAAGTAAAAAAAGAACCTGATCACCACTTCACTCTCTACTTCATGGCTGTGAATGGAGTATGACCAGCCACCTCATGTCTCTACTTTCATAATTCAGATATTCTTACAGCTCCCCTGTTCTTGCCCTGATAGACTAAATCCTCACACTGTGAGTCAAAATAAACTACTCTTAAATTGCTTTTTAACAGATATTTGGCCACAACCACAATAAAGTAATGAACTACCTATAGGGAGTAAGATATGCTGTGGACAATTAATACTTACTATACAGAATGAGACATGAGCAAGTGCTAAATGGGTTTCACAGTATAAGAACCACAGAAGTTTGCTGAACTGAAGAAGACTTAGAGTAAGAAGAATGAGGTTTGAGTTACATTAGCTATACTATATTTTGAGCATCCCTGTGAACCTTTGCGTGTTAGAATTCAATACCATACTTTGTATATTGAATGTTTGGAAATATAATGACAATAACTTTCAAATGCAGAGTCTTTGGTAAAGCCATTAATATTAAATTTGGTTATTGTGGTAGGTATGATTAAATCCCCATGGCTTTCTTTTCAGAAGATACACATAAATACATGCATGTTCACTGCATCTGATCATGGGATGCTGTGTCCTGATGAGAAACACCTGGAAAATAAGGTCATCATCCTACGGTCTTTCAGCCTTTCATTTCAGAAATTCTTTTTTTTTTTTTTCTTTTCTTTTCTTTTCTTTTTTTTTATGGAGTAGCTTTTATCAAATATTTATTTTCAATAACACTATGTAGACCAGGGAACCAGCAAGATTGCTCAGAGGGAAAACCTCTTGTAGTGGAAATATGATGTGGTGGGTTGAATAGATATAGCTCCTACAAACTCATATGTTTGAAAGCTTGACCCATAGGGAGTGGCATGATGAGAATATATGGCATTGATGGAGGAAGTCTGTCACTGTGCAGGAGGGCTTTGTGGTCTTATGTGCTCAAGCTACACCCAGGGTAGCTCACAGTCTTCTGCTGCCTTCAGATCATGATGTAGGACTTTCAGCTCCTTCTTTAGCACTAGGCCTGCTTATACACTGCCATGTTTCCCACCATGATGATAATGGAGTGCACCTCTGAAACTGTATATGAGCTGAAGTTAAATGTTTAAAGGTACCGTGGACATGATGTCTTGTCACAGGAATAAAACACTAATTAAAACATCTGGTGACCAGAATTTGAGCCATCAAACCTTCATTTAAAAAAACAAAACAAAACAGAGAGAGATGTGGTGAGACTCATTTGTTAACCTAGCACTATTATAATGAGTAGGAAAGCATGGACAGAAGAATAGCCTAGAAGATTACAAGCCACCTAGCCTGAAACACATAGTGTGGTAAAACAAAATAAACCCCATCCATAAAAGGTAGAAGGATAGAACAAATTCCTGAATTCTGTCCTCTTATCACATACGCACTGTAGTATAGAGTAATCTATAAACATACACCTTGTATACCCTGCTCCTATACACGTAATAGTAATAAATTTAAAAATTTTAGAATAACTTAAAGATTGTCCAATATAATGGCAACATAATACTTGTCAGGAGCCATCTAGGGAAAGCTAAAGGCATGAAAGTGAGTTTTCTGAGGATGGTTCACTGTTTCACCTTCAAGGGTGAACTCTAAGAATGCAGAGTCCTTTGAGATTTCATTCCAGGATTGCTTCTTGCTACTGATATGCCTTTCACTATTATGATGTTTACATATTCAAAATATGTCACTATTACATATCTTAATGATTCCTGGGCAACAGCTCACTCTTTTGGGCATATTCCCTGCCTAAAACATTAATATCAACATTCATGAATTAATGCTGTTTAAATGACCTAATGACTTTACAGAATTACTAATTAGATTACAATAATTTTAGGAAGAAAGTTTTAGGAGATACTTTTAGTTGTTTTGCCAGAAAGATGTAATAAGGTTAGAATTAAAAATAGAATGTGCCCACTTCTCATAGAATAGTAAGCAAAGGGTGCATAATGAGGAATATATGAGCGTTCACAATTACATCAATAAGAGAAATGGGCTTGGAACAAATTTGTCATCAAGTAAAAGTATCCATTCTTGGACAGATCTAAGGATTATGCCACAGACATGCACTATGATAAAACAAGGCCTTGTGAAACTGTTGCTTTGCATTTATAATGACCTACTAGAATGAAACATTGGTTTGAACTTGCAATCAACATCCTTCTGTAACATCCCCTTTTGTGTAATATTTTATCTGTGAGGTAATTTTATAAAGAATGTTTGTCTAAGAAGGTATAAGAAGGCCAGAGAAAAGGAGTAAAGTGTGGCTTGGGGTCTCTGCCTCATTCACCAAATGTATACATGTATATATGTATATATGTCAGAAGCCATCTAGGAAAGACTAAGGCTAACAGATGGTCTTCCTGGAGATAGCCCAATTTTTCTGCATGCATAAACTAGGTGAGCTCTAAGAGTTAACAACCCAAGAGACTTCATCTCAGGATTACTTCTTGCCGCTGATATGTCTTTCCTGTCACCCTCATATAGCCTAAGGATCCCTGGGCATTAGCTCACTCTTCTAAGCAGATTTCCTGCAAATTAAAATGAAGATGAACTTTCATAAATTAATGCTCTTTATATGAATTAATGATTTTATAGAATTCCTGATTTGATTCAAATAAACTTAGGAAGCAAGTTTCAAGAGATGGTTTTAGTTGTTTTGCTAGAAAGATATAATAAAGTTAGAATCAAGAATATAATGTGCCCACTCCTCACAATAGTAAATAAAGCCTGCATTATAATAAATACAATAAGCTTTCATAATTACACTGAAAGAGAAATAGTCCCGAGTCAAACTTGTGTCAAAGAGAAATATTTAAATCCAAGGATGAAGTCACAGGTGTGCACTATGATAAGGCATAGCCATGTAAAAACTGTTGCTTTGAACTTATAATGAGCTTACAGTATGAAAAACTGCTTTGAACTTAATATCAACATCCTTCTGTAACTCTGCTTGTGTGTAACACTCTATCTATGTTACTTTCTAAGAACTTTTGTCTATAAAATGGTCAGAGAAAAGAAATAAAGTTTGTTGGCTTGGGGATCTGCTCCATCCATCACATCCAAATGTATATATGTATATGTCAATTAGTTTATATGTACGTGTGTTGGTATTGCATATATATGTAAGCATGCATGAACACTTGTGGAGTTAATTGAGACAAGTGGTTGGGCCCTGCCGACATATGTGTGTGTATGAGTGTGTGTGTGTGTCTCAATGTGTGTGTGTGTGTGTATGCATGTATGTGTATATTTGACTAGGTAAAGGATTTTAATCATTTTCCTTTTCTTTCTTTCTGGTTCACAAAGAGTTAACAAGCCTGGTCAGCCAGAATCTTCAGGCTGACTCACCAGAGAAAGGAGCACTAGCCATAAATCCTTACCTAATTCCCTACTGGTATGTAGAATATTGCCAAGGCCAACATTTTCAGCCACATAATAAATAAGAGACTGTTACATTTCCAGATGCCCTTACTACAGTTAGAGAGGGGTACAAGACCTTTGTCTAATGTTCCACCCACTTCAGCTACCTCCTTTAAGGCTGGGCAGGCCTCAGCATATATGTTTGTTTGTCTATCCATACATGTATAGGTATATATGTATGTATGTAAGCATGCATGAACACTTGTGGGGTTGATGAGACAGATGGTTGGGCCTTACCAGAATGTGAGTGTGTGTGTGTGTGTACTGTGTGTTTGTGTGTGTGTATGTGTATTATGTGTGTCAGTACACATTGCCTGTGTAAATTTTTTTTTCTTTTCCTTTCATGTTTTTCTGGTTTACAAAAAGTTCATGAGTCCCCAGCCTCTTGCCTGGCCAGTAACAGTCCTTGAGACAGAGAGAAAAGAAATAAGCATTTACTAGCACAATATAGTAAGAGAAAAGAAACCAGTGCTATTTAGCACAGAACAGTAAGAGTTAAAAGACTAAAGATCACCAGTCTTTGGCCTTCATCCAACTCTATGTCCCACCTTAGTACCACTCATTCTAAATCCCAGGGCAGGTGCACTGCAAAAAACCCTTTTTGAAAAATGGGTGACATAATATATTCTGTATATTTCCATTGCTTTTGGTCTAGTTTTTGGATCAAAGTAATTTTATATAAATATTGTTGCATGAAAAATATATAAATTAAAAAAATATCATTGTACCATTCTAAAATTGACAGAGGAAACTAATAAGACCCCATTTTATTATATTAAGTGAGCATTAAACACAGTTTGGTATGAGAGTACGGACTAAAAAGAGAGACATTTAGATCTGCAGCTGTCAAACTGTGATCAGCAACTGGTCAAAAGGCAGAGATTAAGCAACTGAGAAGTTATCAGCCCTAGTTGGTACATCTATAACACAAAAAGCTCAGGGATGTAGCATATAGTAGAATGCTTGCCTAATATGGACAATACACTGGGTTCAACTGGCAGTACTTACCAAAAACATAGTAGGAAGGATCTTGATAAAAACTCTTACTTCTTTGTTGAGTAAAAAACATAACGTTAAAGAGAATAAAAAGAGTTAAACAGTAAAAGCAGAGATACTAACAAAAATCATGAGACAAGATGGAGTGACTATCTTGACTACTTTATAAAGCTAGCAATAGAGAAAAGAATCAGATAAAGTCATGACATTGTCTCTGTATTCACCTATTTATTTATATATCATTAGTGGCTCACTGAGTAATCATGTGGTATGTTTATTGCAACACTATTAATATTAGTTAAACATCAATCTAAAATAATCTTTTGTTTGTTTTTAAAATTACTCTTGCTAAACACTTGTCTAAATGCAATTAATAAAGTTCATTAACATTCAAATCTAGTCCGAACTACAATCTAGGATACAACCTATTCCTTCCTGGAAAGCTTCTATCTTCAAAATGGTGCCTTAAGTCCAAGCATTACTATTACATGAGTTGATATACCTCAAATACATATTGTTTTACATTAGCAACTTATTGTAAAACAATATATTTATGGTATTGAGAGGTGGGGACTTTTGATATTGGAATGAATATATTTTCTATTGTAAAATAAGACTGTATGAAAGTGTGGTTAGAATTTTATATCTTAAAATGCTATTGGATGTCAAAGTGAATTGTTGGACTTAATCTGGCTAGCTTTTCTAGTGCAGAATCTTGTTTTGCAGGACATGGGTAGAAAAGTCACTGATTTACTGGATTTACTGACAGGTGGACACTGCATGCTAAAATATTAACATGTAAATAAAATGGTGATGTGATTGGTTTGGGATAATAAACCATTTTCTGATTGGATTAAAGGCATGCTTACAGAACAGAATTCATACTTGGTAAACAACACCTGGTCAAAAGCCTATTGACTATGAGGTCCTATAGTGGGAGTATAGCACTGCTGTTTTGTGTTACAGACATGGTACAAAAACTTCCTTCTAAGATTTTGACTATACCCATATATTTGTGCTGCTTTCAACTTCAGTGAGCAAAGCTTCTTTTTGCAGTAGGCAGCAGTCAATATTGAGAGTTATAATTGGTCAAAGTGATGAGAATTTAAAGTGATTATTACACTCTCAGTCCTATTATCACTCCCCAAAGGGTTAAGGAATATCAATGAATTTTGGGAAAGAGGGAGTGTAGGAGCCAAAGTGTGAGGAGGAATGCTGTGAAATGCTGTCTCTGGAATGTCATGGCTATTGCACTCATGTATATATCCATAGCAGCTGTGGGACTTGAAAAACATCAATTCAGTCAATAATTCTATCATGAATCAGGAAGGGACTTATGAGGATCTATCCTTAGTTATGAAACTTTTGGCAATTGATGGCCATGGGAAGAGGATCACTTATCTTAGAGGTGTGGCCACTAGTAGATTATCCATACTCATGTATGCAGCACTAATGGATTCAGTGAAATATATAAACAATAATAACAACACACAAAACAACACTAAGATGAGCATACAACATACAGGTAGGGCAAGAAGGGAGGTTACAAGTGGATTAGATCATGATATACTCTTTGTGTGCATGAAATTGTTAAAGAACATATACAAAATATTTTAAAAAGAGAAGTAACTAATATCTTGTCTAAATCAATGGATACAATTTAATACTGATCAATTCAATCTTAATTACATTTGTATAATTAAAATTTTGAGAGTTTTCATCTATTTATTGTTATTATTAGTTAGTTTAGTAAGTGTGGCTAAAGACATACAAGATTGTATTTCTGAAAATACAATCTTGGAGAAATATCTATAAATTTTGGCAAGCTTTATTCTTCTGTTCTTATAAACTGTATTTAAATTTTCATTTATACTTTTATTTGAATTTTAGCTAAAATGTATCATGGCTTCTTATTTCATAATTATGCATATGTTTTCTCAGATAGTGTGGTTTTAAATATTTTTTTCTGTTAAAATATTGAAGCTTTGAGTGAGGTAACTCAGTCAGAAAATAACGAACACGGTATATACTCACTAATAAGTAGATATTAGCCCAAATGTTCAGAATACCCAAGATTCACTTCACAGCAACTGTTGAGCTGAGCATGAGGTCCCAGATGGAGGAGTTGGAGATGGGACTGAAGGAGCTGAGGGAGTTTGCAGCCCCAGGGAGGGAGCAACAGAGTTCACTGGCCTGACCTCCCAATGCTCCAGGTGACTGGATCACCAACCAAAGAATACACATGGAGGGACCCATGGTGCTGGCCACATATGTGTCAGAGTAGGGCCTTGTTGGCCATCAGTGGGAGGAGAGGCCCTTGGGCCTGAGGGTGTTAATGCCCCAGTATAGGGGAATGCCCGGGAGGGAAGACGCGAGTGGGTGGGTGGGTGGGGGAATACCCTCACAGAGGCAGTGAGAGGGGGGAGGGAATAGGGGGTTTCCAAAGGGGAGACCTGGAAAGGGGAAAACGTTTGAAATGTAAATAAAGTAGCAAAAAAAAAAGATGAAGCTTTATCTTCATTACCTCTTGTCTTAAAATATTCGGTAACATTTGTATTTAGTCATTTTTCCAGACTTTAGGTGTTATTTCTTTTCTTAGATTTATTGTTATTGCTGTTGCTTTGTTTATAACTCTATTACTAATCTTGGTTGAGTGCCTTAGTTTTGGTTTATGAAGTTAGTTAATTTTATGGAAGTATTCATCAGCATCATCTTTGTTTCTTAGAGACAGAATTTGACAAGTATACTTTTATTTAAAACACATACTTTTCCACATATGATATTTTAAAATAATGTATGTATCTTAAAGTACTAACACATATATTGGTACCTTCAATTTACATAGCTATAATTCTCTCTGTATTTGTTAGTTTTAAATGTGGGTTTTGATAGGAAAGCTCATGTGTACTAAACAACTGATTGATTGACTGACTGATGAAGGCAATTACCAGTATAATCTGATTAGAGATTAAGTGCTTCATTGATTCTCCTTCTTGAGTATAGTTATTGATATTTCTATGATGACTTTTTCTTTGTGTAATGGAATTTTTTAGCTGTACTCTAGCTTTAGCATTACAAATCAAATTGCTTTGTTTAGAAATGTGGAAATTCATGTGTTCTCATACATTTGCATGCATATAAGCACTTGTTTAGGAATTGTAGCATGTGTGTTTTCTAAAGCAAAGCATAATATTTTGCTGCTGATTTTTTATCTTAAAATTATTTTCAAATGTTACCCTTGTACATTTCTGTTGTACAGTTTATATAATTCATTTTACATCATATTTCTATAAAAATTATAAGTAGAGGTCACTGTCTACCATGTGATTGAGAATGGCAGAGGTAATTCTACTAAGTACCAAGTAAATGAAACCTTGTATCATGGTAAAGTTATACAAAAGAAATTGTATGAAGATAGACAGATTTTAAAGGAAAGGCAGATATCCATTATCTATAGACTGAGACAAAAGCAAAATTAAATGGAAGGTTATCATAGAATTTGCTTTTCTGTGTAAATACTGCAAGTATCAAAAGGTTCAACTGACAAAGTAAAACACAAAGGAATAGTTCCATGTCACTCATACACAGGCACTAGTATAACCCTATGAACAGATTTATGCAATATTACGAAATGGCAGCATGGCTATTTGATAGAAAGTTCTTTAATCAGAAATCAGAAAGACTGAGGTTCGGGGACTCAAAAGCCTGTGGCATGGGTCACATTTTGGTTTAAAACTTATATGTAAAACTGGTTTTATTCTCTTCTGCTTCTAAGAACTTTGGATTATTTTAATGTCAAATGATAGAGAATTTTAAGTTAAATTTCCCAGACATTTCCCAGTTTGGCTTATCAGTATAAAGTGATAAATTCCAGCCAAACAGCAATTCAGAATTTGGATAATATGAGGCAATATCAGATTTTCTTTCAAGGTGGTTAAGAACTTGGTAAAATTGCTTGGCTATGTGATCATGTTCAGTAGCAGTCCCTTGAGTATAAAAATTAATCTCAGGATTCATTGTAAGATACTGTTGTGCTTCCTTAAGATCAGGGAAGGACAGAACCTCTGTCCATTGGCTAGAAGCAACTTCCTGTTCCTGTAGGTTGAGATAAGCTTTCTCACCTGAGAAAAATAAACTTAACACTCAGTTGTTTCACTTGGATGAACCATTATCTATTTCCCAACTGCTACACAGAGAAATGACTGTGTTAGTGTTAACCAAGCTCTGAATTGTAGCATGTACAAAGCCTCTCTCCAAGGGGATTGTTTTATATGAGTAGTCAAAGAAGAAAACATAGGTGCTGTTGTGCTTGAAATGGAAAAATACTTTGATGCAAAGTACCCACATCAATATCCCATATATTTTAGGGTCCATTAGTTTACTCCTACTTAGCTAAAAATGGAGAAAAGGGCAAGTCTTTCTAAAAGAGCAAGGAGAGGGAAGTACACACTAAATATATGGAAATCTTCAAGAACAGGGGAAAATGGATCATGTGACTAGTTTTTAAAAAGTCACTGGAAATGTAAAGTCAATAACTAGTGATAGTCCAGTATGTTGCCTAGGCATACAGGTTATTACATGAAAGGAAGTTACACAGACATAAAGGGTCCTGTGTCTTGGCCTGTTTCCTGCAAATGCCAAAGGTTCTAGAACCCAAGGATGCTTGGGATAATGGGTCATAATGCTTTTCCTCCTAAGCATTATGAGAAAAGTATGCACAAAATTACAGTATAAGACTTCATGTATTCTTATTAAATATGAAAAATATAAAAAGAGCCTATTCATTAGGCCATATAATTTTAGTCAGATTATCTTCCAAAATAAAAATGATCAGAAGTTTTTCAAATAGCATGACTGAAAAAAAAATGACATTGAAAAAAATTTGGTACAAATTTCAGCTCTCTTGTATGTATCTGTTTCTGTCAGCTATCTTCTGAGGATGACATGGTCTTTTTGTAAACATCTTAACCTGGCTTTTCCAGACAAGGCAGCAGCATTGCTAGAGTCTATTAGGACTCCCTTCATCCTACTGAGAACTGAAAAATGGAAATAAGAGGATTCAAAGTTTCCTTATCCCTTCATCTTGCAGGTTTTATCAGGCTGACAGGACAAATCTATGGTAGGTCCATTATCTCTCATTTATATCTGAAAAAGGCCAGAGCACTCAGAATAGAAATTAAGGCTGCTCTGTCAGGGATCCAATTGTGATACACATCTATGTTATCTTAATACAATAAGCTTTCTCCTAACACTTCGTAATGTGTTTCGTTTCATACTTCAGTTACAGGGAGCAGGAAATTAGAATTGAACGCAAGTATAATTTTTTTGGATAGGCAAAATGAACGTGTGGATTGCATTCTCTAAGTGTCCATGTGGAAAATCACCCTTTTGCTACTTAGTGTAAGACAGTGGTTTCCAACTTTGCTAATGTTGAGACTATTTAATACAGTTTCTCATGTTGTAATGACCCCTATCATAAAAATTTTTGTTGCTACTTCATAACTCTAATTTTGCAACTGTTATGAATCATAATGTAAATATCTGTGTATTCTGATAGGTGACCTCTGTGAAACGGTCATTGGACTCCAAAAGGGATTGTAACCCAGAGGTTGAGAACTACTTGTGTAAAAAAAAAAACTAGATCATGAAACCAGCAATCTATTGTACTAGTTAAGAAGACAGAAAAGTAAAGAAGGGAAGAGATAGGAAAGGAAGGGAAAGAAAGGGAAGGGGAGAGGAGGAGTAAAAGGAAGAGCTGGGAGAAGAGTATTCATTCAACAGGAAGTAGAGACAAATGAGTTAGATCTGCATCATGATTAGCTTGAATGTACCCAGCAATGACTATTAACATGGATATTATACTACTACAATAAAAATATGAGAACGCAGCAACAGTAGTACTGAGTGTGAGGTCCCAGATGTACAGCTTGGAGAAAGGACTGAAGGAGCTGAGGGAGTGTGCAGCCCCAGGGAGGTAGCAACAGTGGTAACTGGCCTGCCCCCCCCCATACATCTGGAGACTGATCCACCAACTAAAGAATACACATGGAGGGACCCATGGTGCTGGCCACAAATGCTGCAGAGGAGGGTCTTGTTATCCGTCAGGGGGAGGAGAGGCCCTTGGGCCTGAGGGTGTTAGATCCCCCAGTATAGGAGAATGACAAGGAAGGAAGACAAGAGTGGGTGGGTGGGTGTGTGGGTGGGGGGGTGGGTTGGAGAATATTCCCATAGTGGTAGGGGGAGGGCAGAAGGAATGGGGAGGTTCCAAAGGGGAGATCTGAAAAGGAGGAATCATTTGAAATGTAAATAAAATATGAAAATAAAAAAAAATAAAAACAGAAAATAGACATCAAGAAATGAAATGGAGGCAGACACTTGTGTTATCAACATAGGGAGACTGAAATTGGAGGCCAGCCTGGTTTACATGGTAATACCCTATCTCAACAATAAGATAGAAATTTAAGCGTGAACAGAGGTTTTCAAACTAGGTATGTGCACCTAAACTGGCCCTCAACTTATTTGGTAAATACATGTTTTAGATGGACGCTCTGGTCCATGTTCTTTAGGTCTTATTTGTGGTATTTTCTCCTTTACCTCAGATAAACAGAGTTCATTACTTTTAACAAATATCTTATTTAGGTCCTATGAAGACTAAAATTCTGTAAAATATTTTGCCAACTTCCACTGCACATGGTATTTTAATACATGTTGACTTAAAAATAAGTAGTGGATAATTTCCTATATCAAAATTTGTTCAAATAAATATGAATAGATTCATGTTAAAAAAACATTTTGAGCAATGCACAAAGCTATTACAGGTACTCAGCACTCATGTTGATTTGATTCTGAATTCCACTTATATGGACAGTTACATGGACTTACAATTCAGTTAGAGAGACAGGAAAATATCAGATGTTAATATCATTTTAAAATAGGAATTACATATTATGCTTTAGAAAGTCAATAAATAATTAATAGTTAAATTATGCAACTAACACATACACATTTTACAATATTTAAAATATTCAGACCGCAAAGATAGCTCTTCATTAAAAAGTATATTTCATTTCCCCATGACACAGAGATCAACTGAGAACTTGGTAGTAGTTTTTGTATTGCTCTTTTTGTTGTTGAAATGATAAGTATAATCATCTATAAATTCCTTCACTGTTATGAATAGCTTCTATAGTCTCCCTTTTGACAAGGTCTCTGGATGATGCTCACCTACTCTAAAACAGTTAATTCTGACCTTGAAACATCTTGCTGATAAGAATTTATTCCAGACTGTAGCTAACTATTATATTCTTTTGTTCAATTATTCATTAAAGTTTGAGTTTTCTGTCATACTTCTCGTTTTGCAAATAGTAGTATAGTCTAATTCTATATGTACAAAGGTTTGCGTACTCGTCTATATGATTCAGCCATTTAAATAAAAATGTAGACAGTGAGTAGAGAGGTTTTTATATTTATCTGTGTGGTTTCATTCTTTTTTATACACTATCCTGCATCTCAGGTTCTCCTTTCAAACTCACTATGTAGGCAAAAGTGATCTTGAACTTCAGATTTTCCTGATTCTACATCCAAGGTTCTGGTGTTTCAGGCATGTGCTACCACACCTGGTTAATGTGGTCCTGGGTATTGAACCTAGGGCTTTGTGCATATTTGGAAAGGCTGAACTATACCACAGCCTTATAGATTTATCACAAACAATCTGTTCAGAGTATGAGTCAGCAGACAGATACAGACACCCACTCCCAAATAGGGAATGGAGTTTAAGGAATAGAAACTCCACAGGAAGACCAACAGAGTCAACTAATTTTAGACCCTTAGGGTTTTTAGAGTCTGAACCACCAAACAAAGAATATAAACAGGCTGAACCTAAGCCTTTCTGCTCATATGTAGCAGATGTGCAGCTTGGTCTTCCTGTGGGTCTCTGTTGCCTATACATGGGATATGTTCTTCTAGCTGGATTGCCTTGTCTGTCCTCAATGGGAGAGGAAGCACTTAGGTTCACAGAAATTTGAAGTGCCATGATTGGGGGGATGCATAGGGTGACCCCCATCTGCTCAGAGGAGAAGGGGTAGGAAAATAGGGGAAAGATTGTGGGGAGGGTGACCTGGAGTAGGGCGATAAGCAGGATATAAAGTGAATAAGTTAAAACATAAAATAAAATTTTAAAAAAGAAGAAATCAAAGAAGGACTAAATGAATGGAAATGCATTCCATGTTTACAGAAATAAAAAAAATAGGAGCCAGTTTTCTTCAATTGTGTGAACTATGGTAGGTCAGCCACCCCAACCTCATGAATGGTTAAGGCATACAAATTGGGCCTAATAGGTTTAAAAAGGAGAAAAAGGAAAAGGAGAAAGAGGGAGAAAACTTGAATTTGGGCAAATGCTAAGAAAGGATAGAGAGGATACATTTGGGAGGAGTTACAGGAGGGAGTGCATATGATCAAAATATATTGTATAAGGTTCTCAAGATACTCATAAGAATACTATTAAAATTAACCAGCACTGAAGAGGCAGACATAGGAAAATTTCTGTTTGAGGTCATCCTGGTCTATAGAGCAAGTTCCAGGATAGCAAAGGCTACACAGAGAAACCTTGTCTCAAAATATCAAATAAATAAATAGATAGATAGATAGATAGATAGATAGATAAATAAAATGCTTCCAAAATTGATTTAATTTTATTCCAAAGAGTAAGTATAGGGATATATCAGATATATTTATTTTTGTGGAATTTCATACATGAAATCTACTCAGTCAAGAAAGAATATTTTTGATAACAAAAAAGTTAAAAATTCTAAAATTATATCAAATTATTAGTCAAATTTTGTCTCTGCTGATTATTAGTTGTGTGACCAATCATAGATCCATTGAAGTACATTGTCTCAATATGCTCCAAAATTTTAAGGCCAGCACTAATCCCAATTTCATGGAATTATAGAAATGATAAAATGTGCTGCAATGTTAGTGCATAGTATGTTGAAAATATTTACTATTATTATTATTCTCATTATTACTCAACTACAATATGCCATTCTCATCTAAAATTAGAAATTTTGGGGAACCTTATTTATAGAAACATATTAGGAAACTGTAGAAAAAATGACTATTTCCTATATTTAGTATTTATCAACTATACTATCTAGTACACTATGGTGGCACTAGCTGCTTATGATTTTTTACATTATGAGTAGATTAAAACACTCAACTCTTAGATAATCTACTCACATGATCAATAGTCACAGTGATGTAGCTTCTTTTCCCATTGATATAATAAAATACCCTACAGAACAATTTAACAAAGAAAGGAATTATTCTGCACCATTGTTAGTTGTGTGGCTCACTGTTAATCACAATATATAGTGCAGAAAGAAACCTCTTAGATGAGGGTTGACTGACACAATTATCTTTGGGAAAAATAATATATCATTATGAGTCATTTTAATACTGTGTTCATACAGAAAAATGGCAGTTAGCTACGTTTTAGTGTCTATGATTGTTCCAGCCACAGGTTCTTAGACCTGTTTTTAGTATCTTAGTCATTGTTCTATTGCTGGGAAGAGATACCATGACCAAAAGCAAGCAAGCAGGAAAGGGTTTATTTGGCTTACAATTCCACATCCAAAATCTATCACCAAAAGAAGCTAAGACAAGAACTCCAACAAGGCAGGAACCTGGAGGCAGATGCTGATGCAGAGATCATGGAGGGGTGGTGATTACTGGCCTGATCTATAAGCCTACCTTCTTATAGACCACTAGCTCACAATTGGGTGAGTGGCCTCATATATCAATGACTAAAAAATACTCTACAAATTTGACTACAGTCCAATCTTATGGAGTTATTCTCTTAATTGGTGTTCCCTCTCAGATGACTCTAGCTTGTGACAAGTTGACATAAAACTATCCAGCACACTTAGTTAAGTTTCTATTACTGAGATAAAATGCCATGAATAAAAGCAATTTGGAGAGAAAAGGGTTTATTCCATCTTACATGTCACTGTGCCTTATATGTCACTGTATCTTGTGCCAAGCTGACAATAACAAACAAACAAACAAACAAACAACCACACTCCAAGCAGCTCAACACCAATAGAAGTACCAGCTTTGCCCTTCAACCTGTATAATAAGCCTCAAATTCAATTAGAAAGTCGTTGGTACAGTAACATTTGTGACACTATTATACTAATGGACATGTCTTGCCAGGTTATTCATTATTGTAGATCACAGGCTTCACAACTGGGTATTATTTATTCCTTTTTTTCTCCAAGAGCATGTCTTTTATATAGCTTTTAAACACTTTAAAAACTAGCTGGTAGGGATTACAGGTGAATATTAACTTGATTCTCCATATACTATGACACAAGTATACAGTGTCACCAGCTTTAGAGTCTTTATTATCACATTTTAGAGAGTAGGCAAGAGCATTGGTAATAGCCTACAATGTTTGGGTGTCTATCACTTACAATTTTGAGGCAAAATCTGGCTATATATCCCCAATTAGCCTAGAACCCAAGATCACTATGCTTCAGCCTCTTTAGTGTTGTGACTACAGCACTAAGTCTCTGTTTCTGTTTCTCTGTGTCTCTGTGTCTGTCTGTCAGTCTGTCCCTATTTTTCTCTCTATCCATATCTATCTATCTATCTATCTCTATCATCTATCATCTACCTATCAATCTATCATCTATCTCTATCATCTATCTATCTATCAATCAATCACCTATTTATTTCTATATCATTAATATCTGTACTAATATATAGTCATATATATATTATATAATATATTATTATATATTCTAATATATATATGTATATATTAGATCAATATATATTCCTTTTATGTTATCAAACTTTTCGTTTTGGAGACACTAGCCAGTGGCTTGTTTAATAATGTCTTGTGGCTGTTCTGCATCACTTAGGCTAAACTATTCTGATATGGTTTCTCAACATGGTAGTATTATTATTTTAAGGCCAGGGGGACTAGAACTGGCAGTATGTATTTCCTCATTTGAATCACCCCTTCATTTAGGCTTCTGGGCATAATATCTCAAGAGGACAGGTACTACTAAAGCACTGTGATACCTATGCCAGCATCTCTGTGTATTGGCAGTAGGAAAGTAAAGCAGAAGATGGGTTTCTTTCCTTTTAATTCCATTTTCTTCAGAATGTTTTATTAATTTCCATTATCAGTAGAGAACTTCATATTCTACAACAATTCCTTATGAATCTCTTTGAAAATCTCACAATAAATTTAAAAAATAGTCTTCTACTTTTCCATTACCATTTCCATCCATCATTTTCTCACTGCCATGAAATCCATTATTTCAGCTCCGATGCAACTGTGCAGTTATATTTTTCATATTTCCCCACCACAGGATTCATATTCTTTAATCACTCCCTCATGACTTAATCAACTACTAAATTTACTTGTGTGTCCAAAAACAGAACAACTCAATTGTGATGTATGAAGAATACTGACATCTCAAAACTGCTCTCCCCACACCACCAGGTCATTAACTTATGGTCATGCTGCTGCTTCAGTCTTCTGGAGGAGGGGATAATACCTGTGAACCATGACACTAGAGTTTTCACCATTTTCTTTCCTTCCTTAATACCTTGTACTATTAACCATCTCATATATTTTCTTTCATCTTTTATTCATGCATTTGTTATGACTTTTTATTTCTCTTGTTGCCCCTCCTTATGTTTTAGTAATTCTCTAAAGTCAACACCAGAGAATACTGGTGCAGTTCATTTTTACAAACACGGTAGAACACAACTATAGATAACAATATACAGAGGAATCAAAAGCATTCTGCGTTTATCCATGACAATGGGTTAAATAATATACATGAAGGAAAATACAAAAAATAATATAAAGAAAAGGAAGCTAAAGGAAAGTTTTCCAGGCCTCACAGCAAGGACTCAACCACATATCTTGGTTCACAGTTGTTGAAATATCAGTTAACTTTGTTCCTGTTTTCATATACAAAATAGCACACCTTTTTATGAGCTTGTCAAAGTGTCTGTCCAGTTTTCAACTTAATTTGTAGCCTTTGGTTTCTGCTATCACAGTGAGGTCATTCTACTCTTTGCCCTTTATCATTGAAATTCTCATACTTGCTTTGTCTGGTTCCTCTTATATAATACACAAACTCACATCCTTCAATGTGATTTGACTTGTTATTCAAAGATCATTCATTGGGGGCTAGGGATATAGCCTAGCAGATACATTGCCTAATAAGCACAAAACCCAGGGTTCAAACTGCAGCAATGTATAAGTTAAACAGGTAACACCTGTAATCTGAGCATTATGGAGATAAAATCAGAAGAATCAGAAGTTATAGGTCATTCTAAACTGCGCCTAGAGTTTAAATGATTTAAATACAAATTCCCAATCAGTACTAACAATACGAACCAATGCATTAAAATGTAAAGAGCCAAACTTTGATCTGCTGTTGAACACATCAAAGCATACTGAGACCTATCCAGGCATACAAGCAAGTAGAATATTGTCCCCAACTACTTTTAAATCTATCCGCAATTATAAGATGTTAATGAGAGGCCTGCCTAAGGTACATTACTAAATTTAAATGTCTCTTGTGACCAAAATTGAGATGATTTGGGAATAACTAATACATCAATTATGGATAATTAATCCATAAATATTGTTATAACAGCTAGTGCAAAACACTTTTATCAAAATTCTTCATAATATGATTTTTGTGATAGTTAAAATCATATTCTTAGAATCAAGCTTTGATGTTCAACCTTGACTAGCAGAAATTTATGCACACTGCTTGTCCATTTAAATATTGGACCTTCTCCCAGGAAATGTGCAAGGAGACACCTTGTTGGAGGTTTTGTTCTTATATCAGTTGGCAGCACAGCAGCTGGCAATCCTTTGTTCATCCTAACTTGGTGGCTTTGGCTTGGTAGCCATAGCTATTTTATCAAGTCAAGGCAGCACAGCACAAGAGTCAGACTTGAAAGACAGAGACCTCAGGGCCATAATGCCACCCACAGCCCTGCCCTCCAGCATACAGCACAGGTGTACCATATATACCCACTTGTCTCCATATTATGCAACATGGACTGAGGATCATCCAGGGTCTGCCAGCCTTGGCCAACCTGCAGGTGGAGCCATCATAGTATGCAAGATTGTGGTGGACAGATGGGAGAGAAAGAGCAGTGGAGTAGTTTGCACATCAAGTGTGTGAGCAAAGGAAAGCTAGCCCCATCACTTCTCTACCATAAGATGGCCTGGGAGGGATGCTCTTCATCTCCTTGTTCCTTACCACCTGAGGCAGTTGGGAAAGATGACACTGGGGTTATGAAAGAAGGTGAGCCTGTCCCTTGCTAGCTGAGGTTCTTGGGAGACCAGGCTACGCACCTTGCCTGGGCAACACATTGGAGCTGGCACTGGAGGCAGGTGTGGTTGAGACAGCCTCATAAGCTTGAGAGCAAGAAAGCTGACCCTGCCTCCTGTTGATGGCAGCTTTGAGTGGCCTAACCTGAGCACTGATGGAGAACTTGACCTGGTGGTAGAAATAAGAGAGACCTGGTGGGCAGATCAACTTGGCTACAACCCAAGCCCAAATCTATGGCTCTGAATTGGCCCATTCCAAAATCTATATTATCTGCAATCAGCTGGGACACATGAAAAGACTAGTCTTGCTGACCCAAAGCTCCAGGATCTCCAAAATACAGGGCAACAACAGGATAACCGGGAGGAGTCCCAGTGAGGATCCAGTATTGATGGTGCCACAGAAGCCAGAGACCTCAAACCAGATCGATGACTCATTGCAATGAAAATTTGAAAGTGAAGATGTGTGGAAAAACTGATATACAGTAGAGCATACTATAACATACTACAGCTGCCAAAATGAGATTGCATTTTTATGTTTTGTTGTTGTTAGTGGTGGTGGTGGTGGCAGCAGCTGTGGTGTGTGTGTGTGTGTGTGTGTGTGTGTGTGTGTGTGTATGTGTGTGTTTTATTTGTGGGGGGGAATGTTGCAAGGGCAAAGGCAGATATAAGGGGACAAAGGAAATGAGCAGAACTGATGTACATGATTGGAAATTCAAAAAGAATCAATAAAGAGTTAAAGAAAATATGTTAGAGAAAATGTGCTGGAGCAAATTGTAGTTTGCCTGTGTCAATGTCTTCTGCAACATGAGATACTGTCCAGCTTTCTAAATGTAACATTGGATATACTGAAATAGATTCACTTTGTATAACCTGGGAATCTGGATCTTCCAGGGTTTATTATAGACTCAGATTTCTCAAGAGTTCATACACTAAATGGATAACAGGGTAAACATAAAATATTTGGATTTAGTCACTGTTTACAGGAATTTCATCCGCCACTGACATTCTAATATTTACTTCATCACTTTACAGATAATTAGCTTCAGATCTGTCACAGGGATAGACTTTAGCTATTAATTTATACTATTGTTTGGATGTTTGAAAACCAAAATAATTTAAAGGTGTGTGGTATGTGTGTGTGTGTGTGTGAGAGAGAGAGAGATTACTGCTCATTTTAGCAATCATAAATCTGTTGTGACATGTCATTACCAGCTAGAATTTGTTTCAATGACAATTTTTACCTATCATTTATAATACCACAAGTTCTGATATTAGAAAACTGAATGATACTGTGTGCTGAAAGTTAAACAATTATAGGTAGATATTACCATAACAACCTGAAAAACAAGCAAGCAAATCCTCATTGTGGTCTCTCAACCCTCAAGTAAATGGATGAGAACATCTTTAGTATTTATGATATGTCACAGAACTTAGATTTTAGAAATTAAAATAAAACCAGTAAGTTCTGATAACATAGAATTGTGGCAGTTCATCCTCCAATCTTTGAGAACTGAGCTCATCATGAATGTGTGCTGTAGAGATAGTTTCCATGCAGAAATGTGTAGTGAGAAGGCACAAGAAAAGTTGGTTTGTGAAAACCATACTGTCATACACATACAGGACTTGAAGAAAACAATAGTGTTAAAGAGTAGTTAACATGAGCCACTTCAAATAATGTTTTCTCTGGAGCACTGATGGCATTCTGTTCTCATTTATATAGTGCTTTGTTACAACTATAATTTTAGAAACTCAGCTTTATTGGAACACAATTGAACAATCCAATTGATCTTCTATACTGTTTTCAGTACATAAACGCTGTGGAATTTATTGTCACCGTCGATTGAACCTATTCGTCCTCCATGTTTCTTCATTCCTTCCTCTCCTTCTGTACTTTAACTCACTTTGCATCCTTGCCATTCTTTCCTTTGCCTTTCTTCCTTTCAGTGGAACAAACACCAATTTAATTATATTAAATTATTTACAGTCACTAATTATAGGAATTAATAATTTATTAGTTATTTAATATTGCATATTTACATTCAAAAATCATAACTGTTTTTTCTACTTAAGACTGTATAACAATTATTTTATAGTAGGGAGTAAATCTATATAACATCTTGATGCAAACTTCAAGCATACAGTATAGTGTTATTATCATCATTACCCTGCAGAGACCCAGAATATATTTACCTTATAGATGCTCATCTGTATTATTTGACCACAAATCTTCCAGTTTCTCCTGCATGGCTCCTAGAATTAACTCTTTTATTGCTTCTACTTCTGTGCTTGAATGTACTGGAGTTTATAGGAAACACATGTAAGTAACATCATTAAGTATTTATTTTATAAATGTAATTAATTTTCTTTAGTATAAATACACTCAAACTTAAGTTATGTTGTTGAAGATGTTAGAATTTTATTATTTTTATGGTTGAATAATACTCCTATGTGTGGACATACACTCCATTTTAAGGATACCATGTAATTAATATTGTATGTTGATATTACCATTGAAATTTTTAGAGTAACTCATTAAAAAATCATAACTCGTATTCCTATTTATGATTATATCACAATTATTTTATAGTAAGAAAAGTAGGGAGAAATCTATATTTTTCCCATCTGAAGTTATTATAAGCAAGGTGGCCACAAATATCCTTGCATATGTAAGATCTGGTGCACACATTTGCAGTTTTATGTGTCACATATTTATGTCAAGTATCAAAAGGCTTTAGCAAAATGAAAGGCATAATAATTTTAATAAATACTGACAATTCCCTCAAGAGATTGAACCAGTTTCCAAAAGCACAATTTATTAGTATTTATAACCAGCTTCTAATATTTCTACCCAAGCTCCATATTCATTTCATATTCATGTAAGTTTTAACTTTTTAAAAATACACTACTTTCCAGATCTTATAAGAGACATCCAAATGTCTGGGTACTTCAACATGGTCTTGCCTGGTGCATAATGAGATTGTATTTATTGAATATTGATATTTGTTCTTCATAAAGCACCATTAAATTATTTTGATAATTTATATTAGTTTATTTATTTTGATTTTAATATAAGCTCTTTGAATATTCTAAATTATCAGTTGTGTTATTTCAACATATTTTTACATGGTCTGTGATTTTATACACCTGATGAGATCAACTGATAAACACTAGTTCTGGTTTTCAGTGACACTGCTCTAGTTAGTGCTGTTTCCTATTCCATTTAGGAAAGTTTTCATATCTGTCTTTTTATGTTGATTGTAATATTATTTATAAAGCCAAGCAAAGACAACAATCTAATTGGCAATAAATAAATGATATTATATGATTAAACACCAGAAAATTATTTAGCCCTTTGTCAAAAAAGAAATGCTTCAATTTGCTAGATTAAGTATGAAATTGAAAAATGCTAAGTTAAATGAAATACCTTTCCCCTAAAAAACCAAATATTTGTAATCTTGCTTTGTGCTTGTCTTGGCAACCTAGTATGATTTAGAATAATTTATGAGATGGGATTCTGGCTGTGTCTCTGAGACCATTTCCAAAGAGGACTGAGAGTAGAAGACCTGTTGTCAAAGTGGGTAATGCCTTCTGACATTGGTCTAAATAAAAAGTCCCATGGTTCCAAGGGGGAAGCACCATGCATCTGCCTGCCTTTGAGTTCTTCCTGAGCAGATTTATCTGTTGCTACTGCTACTATTCTCTGCTGCCACCAGACTCCAGTTTCTTCACCCTCCTAAGTGCACCACTGCCAGAGACTCTCCGAGGAACTACAGGTCTTCAATGCTGAACTAGGACTCCTAAGGCACCCATCTTTGTATACTGAGCCACTCTTAAGTCCTCTGTCTCTTCAGAGTGCAAACTGCAGCTGATGAACTACTCAGATCCTGTCACATAAACCAACTAATAAGTCACCATTTGTGGTATGTGTGTATAATTAATAGCAGTGCATTTTTGTATTCTAAAAGATGAGGCAATTAAATGGAAATTACATTTTATGTGTTGTTACAAAAACATGATAGGACTGTAAGGTGATGTGTATGCTAATTGCCTTAACTTGATTTAGCCATTTTATAGTATACACGTACTTCAAAACATCATGTTGTAGAATAAAAAATATATTCTATGTTTGTCAGTTAAAAATAAAACTTGAAAGATACTGATGAAAAATAGCATAAATTATATGATCTTTTATTCCTCAAAACTTTATGCTTTCATTGAAGTTTGGTAGATTAGAGAAGATTTGTAATTAAGACAGCACAGAAAGGTCTTTGTCTGGAGGCTTCATGATCTTTAGCTAAATGAGGACTTCATAGACTACATCATAATTTATTTAGCTGTTATTTGTCCATTTTTATGAAAGTTATATTTCAATAAAATGTAAAAGTAACTAATTGTACAAATCAACACATAAACTCCACATAATTAACAAATTGGACTGGACAAATTTTAAATGTGAAGTACAATTAATAAAAACAACTTTGCTATTGCCTAAGATGGTTCTAGTTATGCTGTTTGAAAATAATGTACACTAATGATTTAATCGAAATAGCAGTAGTATAATTAAAACCATGCACTCATAAGTTTTCAGGTATTCTATCTGTTGTAGGGAAATATATTGTAATTTACAAAGCATTTGTTCAATATTTACTACCAAAGGCATTGCAGCATGTAAAGTAAGATATGAATCTATTTTTCTCTTAGGTACTAACTTTCCAAGTTGGAATTTAAGATATATATATAGAGATAGATAGATAGGTAGATAGATAGATAGATAGATATATCTTTTGGTATACATTTTTAATTTGATAAACTGATAACACAATGCAGTATTTTATAATTGCAAAGGTGTACTGAGCCACCCAGTGCTCCATTGTGCCTTCCAACTGCTATATTTTGACACTTAGCTTCCTTGTGGCATTTCAGTGATCATTATACCATCAGAATGCTGAACTGACATATCCCTATGTTGTATCATCTTTACTATTTTGAGCTGTGACATCACAATGTTTCATTGTCCCATCACAACAGTGACTTTTGATCATACAGCACTAAATTTGCAATCACAATTGTCTAATTTGTCATCACAACACTGCAAGGTGATATTGCAGTTCTTTATTGTGTCAATGTAATTATATACAGCAACATCACAATGATGAATTCTTTTTGTGTCAAAGTGTGGCATTGTATTGTCTTGATACTTCATTGTTTCATCCTGCCATGCCAGTGCCATTGTCCCACAAACAGTGTCATGATACATCACAATGATAAAGGTTGGCATCACAACTTTCCTTTGTTCTATTAAGATGCTGAATGGTACCCTCCCTTTCAAATGCTTATTTGGTCCTCACACAGCAACATTATGATGCCACAATGATGACTGACCTATAATAATGCTGCATTGACCTCTCAAGATATTTTACTGTTCCATTAGAATCTCTTGTGATGCCACATGAAAACACCTTAGAATAGCGATGCCATTCCTTGTCTAGTGATTTCTAGGGGTTTTCTTCTGTGGTGGTGAAACTGTTGTGAAACAGTTCAGTTCATGGCAGTAGGAATGAGTGTCAATGTTGGGTTATTGAGCTTAAACCATGGACCAGGTATAACTGCCAATGCCCGACTCCTGTAACCTCGGCCTAACCTTCTGCAAGTTCCAGAACAAATTAAACTAGCCCTTACATATACAGGCTTAACTTTGTTGGTCATCGCCAAAAGAAGATATCAGTGAAAAGGATGTGAAACAATGCATATAGAATATCAGTCTCATTGTTACAATATAATATTTTAGAGAACAGACTGCACATCTAAAAAAATCATCTCTATCTTGTTCATTCTGTTCAAAAGAAACTATATCTTCAAGTTACTTTGTTCAGATCCATCCTTACTTTATCTCCATTTTCCAGCCCAAATTGTTCCTCTTTTGATTTTAATAAAAAGGTATTGTCCCACTTATCTCTTTTCTGTAGGGAGTGGTTCTGATGTTTTGATCTGGAATCTGAGTGTGAACATTGAAGGTCCTTTCTCAATTGGTTCATGATCAATCAATAAAGATGTTAGCTGCCAATGAGCTGGGTGGAATAGGCGGGACTTCCAGTTTTTCCTCAGGCAGGCTAGCAGATGCAGGGAGGAAAGAAAGTTTTCGCCAAGCTTTTTTTCTTTTCTTTTTTTTTTTTCTCCTAAAACTGGAGTTATGGATGGTTGTGGGCCACCATGTGGGTACTGAACCTGGGTCATGCACTAAAACAGTAAGTGCTCTTAGGTTCTTAACCATCTCTTTATCCCCAAAGACTCCATTTTCTTTTTAAAAAATTTATTTTATTTACTAATGGAGTCCAGAAATGCTTCCAGGTAAATATTTAACATGGATTGATTACATCCAGTAAACATTTCCATCTTTCCAAACCTCCCAAACCTTCACAGACCATTTTCAGACCAGCATTTGTGTATTTGCTTCCATACATGAGAACACATGGTACTTATTTTCCTATGTCTGGATCATATTATTTAATATCATTCCTGTTCATCAAGTTTGCCACAACTGCTAGGATGTCATTCTTCTTCTTCTTCTTCTTCTTCTTCTTCTTCTTCTTCTTCTTCTT
>JADRCH010000040.1:13284378-13324731 GCA_019843965.1 Rhynchomys soricoides | reverse complement strand
TTCTTCTTCTTCTTCTTCTTCTTCTTCTTCTTCTTCTTCTTCTTCTTCTTCTTCTTCTTCTTTTTTATTTTATTTTTCATATTTTATTTACATTTCAAATGTTTTCCCCTTTCCATATCTCCCGAGAAGGAACCATCAGTCATATGAGATCAAGGGTGGAGTGGCCATTGGCCACTTCCCTGACTGAGCCTGGGGTAGCAGGTGGGATATTAGAAACACAGTTAAGCTAGGGGCAGATTTAGGGGGCTAAGCAAGGCATAAAGATAACTGAGCAACTGAACTGAGGGCAGTTAGAGGTGTTGAGCTGGGAATGAAGAGAAGGTCAGGCTAACCACCAACAGAGGCTTAGAAAAACTTGGTCATTGAGTGAAAGCATGTGTGTGTGTGTGTGTGTGTGTGTGTGTGTGTGGTGTGTGTGTGTGTGGTGTGTGTGTGTGTGTGGTGTGTGTGTGTGTGGTGTGTGTGTTTGTGTGTGTGTGAGTGTGTGTGTGTGTGTGTGTGTGTGTGTGTGTTTCATTTGCGGACCCGAGGGAACCTGAGTGGGGCTGGTAGTGTTGTGTGCCTGGAGCTTAAAGCAGGGTAGGAAAAACTACATGCTACACATAGCTCCTAATATAGGGTTTCCTTTAGCTGTAATGTAGTTGACAAGATAAGCACAGTTCTCACCTCAAAGGACATGGAGATGATTTATTTTGGAACCAAGTATGAATCATGATGGCCTGAGAACACAGATTCAGGTCACTTCAGATACACTCCAACCTGATAACTCTATCATGGAGTATTAGAACAGAGCGAAAGAAATGCCATTGTTAAATAGAATAAAATAGCAACAGATTATTCTGAAAAGGTGGTTAAAAAACAATTCTCTTCAAAAGTTGAAGTTTATCAGGAAAAAGAGCCTTAAGTCAAATGAACATGAAGAAGGAAAGAGAAGCAGAAATTCCCATTTATCCATGTAGTATATCAGCTTCATCAAGAATGAGAGCGAGAGCAAAAGCTAGAGAGAGAGAGAGAGAGAGAGAGAGAGAGAGAGAGAGAGAGAGAGTCAGGAACACAAAGAGGGACAGAGATAGAGACAGAGAAGGACCAAGAGGGAGGACATGAGAGGAACAGGATACAATGGGGCAAAGGGGTCTTGAGAGTAGTTTCCAGAGCAGTTGCCTTGAACAAATCTTTTCCCCCAACTTTGGTTTTTCGGACAAGGTTTCTCTATGTCCTGTAACTCCAAAGACCAGGCTGGTCTCAAACTCACAGGGATCCATCTGCTTCTGCCTCCTAAGTGCTGAAATTAAAGGTGTGTGCCACTTAGCTGAACAAATCTTAGGAGTAAAGAAAATACCAGACTTTTGTGGGTTTGAAGAGGTTTCATATCATCTTATTTAATTCAGTTTGGCCATTTCATTGAGTAAGGAAGACTCAGATATTATAAACTGAGAGCTGTCAAGTGAATGCACAGAATACTTTTTAATTCTATGTCACAGGGAGAACATCAAGGGGGCAAAGCGTAATTTTTTTCATGCCAAAGGATCTGGAAAAAAATGTGTTAGCCTGTGCTCCAGCAGCCATAAATCAGGGTGCCGTTCAAATACATTGCAGAAACATTACATAGTAAGATTACAGAAAAATTGAAAAGTATATGCTATCTTGGATGATAAGAAGCTAATAGGTTTTGGTACATTCCAAACAGTTTTACCTGATAGTCACAGGATGTTAGATCAAATACAGAGATTGGTAATGAATGGGCATTAAAAAAGCTGAACATAACCTGGGATAATTTTGCTCTAAATTCGTAACATTCCAGCTCTTGATAGCCATGAAAGTACTAATTAGATAAAGAGTTTTGTCTGATCTTTAACACAGAATCAGCTTTTCTCTCTTTGGATCTGCCATTTACAGTGGAGCATAGTTATGTAAAGGAAAAGCTTATTTCATCTTCTTTATCAGAAAATAAAGATTGAAATCATTGTTATGATAGTTTTATACTGTGGTCAGTTACTAATTTTATTTTTCTTTCCCTTTATTAGGTATCTAGTTAAATATTGGGAGAGCTGAAGGTATTTGAGGATGGACTCTTCAGTCGTAAGCATGATGTAAAAACAGGAATCTAAACAAGTGGACTCTGATTACCAGCCAGGTGAAGACATGGCATTCTAAGCCACTGGCAGGTAGTAAGGTTACAAGCTAGAAAAGTAATTTTGTAAATAAGCAAAACTTACCTTTGTTCCTTTCAGAAGAATTAGTACAAATGTTTCTGTCAATCACCTGTTCAGGAAAATGGTCTTCTAGGGAAGCTGTTCCAGAAACGTAAGAAATAATGTAAAGCTTTCCTAAAATATAGGTCAGCACCATCTCCCTCCAGTCACTGACCACTCTCACCAGTTAAGTGTTTCACTTTACTTTGTGATAAACTGTCTTCTACAGGACACTCCCCTGACTCATCTGATTCTGATGGAGATCACACAGGCTGCTGGAAGCAGAGCAAGGCATAATGGCATATTGTCTTAGCATATTTTTCTGGGTTATTTTAAGTTTTAAATTATAAGTTATCCTTGATATACTAGCATAGAGTGTGCATGCTTTAAAAGTTTCCACCACCAGAGGAGGTTTGGCACACTAATGGATATATTTATTTTTGTCTTTACAAAGAAATAGATTGTGAATTTCACTGTCTGCAGTTAAGCAGTGCTTGTCTTCACTGTTTCACTTTTGGTTTCTGTGATCCCCTAGTTGAGGCACAGTTCATAGCACAGCCATGGAATGGGGAGATGTCACTGTAGTCCTGGAATTGACCTAAGGCCTGGAGACTCATAGAAAACAGGTATTGTCCACTGCTGTTCATCTGTATTTCTGCAGCCTGCTCCTGCTTTGAAGGTCCAGTTGGATAAAATAATACATTTTTCCCTTGTTCAAACCTTTTCGAGTTTACTATTTTTTGTTCCACTGCTTAATATATTAAAAAGTGCATGCATTCCATTTATCTTTAATCATGTTTGTTCTTGCCACTTGTATTAGGCTCTGCTGTTCAGCCTTCACTAAGGTCAGTTCAGCTAAATACTAACTAAACACAATGGTCACTGATAAACATGACTGGATAAGCAGAAAGAAAGCTCAGGCCAGTTCATTGTGTGTAGTGTTTATTCTTTCAAAAATCCTTGCAGCATCTGAAGCTTTCTATCCTTGGAATCAACTGCCCATATGTGCACCTTTATTATCACCCTGAAGCTTCCAGGCATCTGCTCAATTACAGTTTTGCTCAATGGTAGTTTTTTATTTGAGTAAAAAAAGAAACTCTTTGCCCCTCATTAAGTTATAATGGCACTTTACCACAGTGCATAGCTACTTGCAGATACATTGCAAGACTCAGGTACAGCTGAAAGAATTACAAATTTGTGTGTGCCTTTAGGAGGCAAGAAATCAGATTATATTCATGTGTGCTTATTGCTCTTTCTCTGAACAGTGAGCAGATTCTTTTATCTGAGAGCAAGGATGTTTCAGTAATAGAGAATAAGCTTTGCTCCTATCTAGGGTCTTTGAATATACTCTTCACACAGAGGAACATACAAACCATACCACAGCTGGAGATGTCTCCTAATCTCACATACATGGATCATCCATGGCTCCCTTTTTGGTGCATCTTCCATTGTTCTTTCCCAACTTTTGGTTAGACAGTGTCTGCAACACGCTTGGCTGTCCTTTTCTTCCTCAGCTAAGTTCTTTGTCAGTTGAGTTATCAAAAAGGCATAAGTATTATGTCGATATCATTTCAAATATAAGGCAGAAACCTTGCAAAGGCTGAGGCAAATTGTTTTCCCACTAAACGCTGGCATCTGCTCTTTAAGATTAAGACCAGGTCTCTCTACAAAGCACTGAACCAGCAAATTTAAAAGGAGGCAAATAGAAGGTAGACTATTTGGCAACAGAGATAAAACAGTTCATTTCCTGGTTAATGTTTGCATTTTTCTGGTTTTGAGCAAGCATAAAATTACCCATAACGAAGTGACACTTAATAGACTCTGGACATTTCAAGAGAAACATAGCTTTTAACTACATTTCTGTTCTTAGGGGAAAATGAGGAGAGTGGGAAAGTGGAATTTATTAGGTATAAATCTTGAAGGTCAAAAATAGAAAGGGAAGAATTAAAGACTGACTTTAGTTCTATGAATTTGTAACTGTTAAAATCTGGTTAAACTCATTTCAGTGAGCATCCAGGAGGGGGATCATAGGCCACAGGGGATGCACTGTAACCAAATAAATTTGAGCTCTGAGAATCCAAAGAGCATCAGATTTCACATAATTTGTTGTAGAGGCATATATGGAGTATCCGCACATTCTGTGAATCAAACACTGAGCATATATGCATTTGAATTTTTTTTTCATTAACTCATTTTGCATGTTATCATGTCAGAGAAACCTTGACAGTCATCACAAAAATAAATTCTACAAGTTATGGCAATGGTAAAAAATAAAATCTGCTTAAATAATTTTCTTCTTTTCAGGGCCATATTTTTTAAACTTATTATTAAGGTCTTCTTAAAACGATGTTTTCTCTATAGTACAACCTTGTGGCAAAAGTCAAACGGGACTAAGGATATACAAATGCGTTACACATTTTAAAACATGAAGATTAAAGCCACTCTTATTTGATGATGTACCATATTAAGTTTGACAGTCCCTAAAGTAAGAGTAAACACAGATTGGACATACATCTTACACTGAGATGGCCATGCTCCCAGTGTTCTGGTTCATGGAGCTCAGCCTCCTTAGGTTGAGGAGAACTTTAGAAATGGTCTAGTCTATCTATGCCTAGAGTGATATTCTCCACCAAAATTTCTCTACCTGTATAAGGATGTACCCTCTAACTTGATAGGGGCCACTTCTTTCCATAAATGAATAGCAACACAGGATGCACTCTATTATCCTGTGTTTATAATACATTATCTGGACTGGGAATGTCCTCAGTCTTGTAGAACATCCTGACTCCAATATGACATTATTATGAACATACTAATAACATCCAAAGGAGCTACGCAGTGTTTATATGCATATTATTTCCTGATCATTTATTTTTTAATACTCTTCATCATTTGTCTTTTACTAATCTTCAGTTTGTTGAGTTGATGCTGTTGTATCTTTCATTTATCTTTTAGCATTTATATTTACATATATTATCATTTTCTTTCCTTCTTTTTCCTCCCCTGCTCTCCTTTACATCTCACCTACTTTCCACATCTTTATTTATCCCTTTCTGCCAATCTTATTTTTTCTTTTCTCCTTCCTATTCTTTCTCCTTCCCACCCATTCTTGCTTCTTTCTTCTAGATTACTTGTACTGTAAGTAAGTATCTTTTGTAAGATTGGTCTGATAATCATGAGTTTCCCCAGATCTTTGTTTCTTTTTCATTTCTGAAGGATATTCTTATGGGGTAGAGTAGTCTTGTCTGGCAACTGCTTACTACAACTGACAGTGGGTCATTTCATGCCCTAACTCCCCACCTACTTGTAGGATTTCAACTAGGAAGTGTACTGTTTACCAAATGGAATATGTTATTATTTAATTAAATACTTTCTTCTTCCACATTTCATTTTTATAGTATTTTATTTTAAATATATGTTTTCTAATCAACTTAGTCGAATTGCTAATGTTTGTACTGCCATCACACAATAATACATGGTGACCCTCCCAATAGTCTCATTCTTAAAAGAAATTATGTTTTCTTTCTCAGCAGGTATGAGTGACCACCACAGCTTCTTAGCCCGTGTATGCAACTCAGAGGCTCTCCCCCATCCATCAGGTATTTCAACAAACTGTATTGAACGTCTCCAGATTATACATAGGTAACCACATGTAGTATGAATCCATGTCATGTCCACAGAACAGTGTTCCACAGAACTCCTTTCCACCTTCAGGCATATATATTTCTCCTCGTTCTACTGTGATATTCATTGGACCTGTAGGGGTTAATATAGATTGTCCATGTACAGCTAAAGGTTCACAGTCACTTATGTTAGCATTAGAATGGTTTTGAGTCTATATATTAAACACTACTCACTGAAATAAGATGCTTCTTTTACCAAGTTAGGAGCAGTGCAAAACAGGGCAAATATATATTAGTGTCCTCACAAACAGATTTTCATGATAGTATGAGGACTACAGCTTGCATGGCAGATCCATATTGAAGCATGCAGAGTCTGTCTCTAGATAAGACCATTGTTATCTTCTTGGAGCCCTCATAGGACATTTTGGAATATGAAATACATCTAGCAGGGCATTACTGGTCAGTTCAAAACTGCTTCCCTGTGTACAATAAAATGTGTGATGTTTTTAGCAACAGGTTTTTACATCTAGTTTGGTGGGCAAACAAGATGAGGAGCAATAGCCTGGTATATCTGGTGTACTTCTATTTCTGGAACTCATAGGAAGATAACTGCTTCCTATGTACAACACTGAGACTTTCATTTAATAACCTGACTTTTGTAGCAGTACTGCTCACTCATTGCAGGATTGCTCAAAAACCTATTCAAAATATTTTAATAAGCTTTCATATTAATTGGATTTTAAAGTTATCTTCATACACTCAAAGCAGCTTGCTTAGCACACGTTTAACCAAGTTCTCCATTCCTCAAATACTGATCACCACTTAAAATTTTGCCTTTGAGCATTGAATAGATTTTTTTTATGCCTTTAACTTTAGTTTCTCCTTGTTTATATGCCTGGATATATCTTATTGTTTAATTTTCATATTCTTTATTCTTTTTGCTTCTTCTGTCTATGATATTTCAAAACACTTAATTTCACACTCTGACACTTTTTTGTTAGACATCATCTACTTGTCTGTTGTCAAGACATTCAACTGAAGGGTTTTGACATAGAATTTCTCATTGTCAATATACCATATTACTTTTTGGTTCTATTTTATTTTATTTATTTTTGTTTTTGAGGCAGTACTTCATATAGTCCAGTAAGGCTCCAGATTTGCTATGTAGTTGAGACTGACCTTGAATTCCTAACCCTTATGTCTCTGGTATCTCTACCTCCTAAGTGCTTAGATTACAGGCTTGAACTGCTATACATAGCTATTGTTTTCTTTAAAAAAAAAAAAAAATCTTCTCTGATGAGTTCCTCATTTACTTCTTCCAGGATCTAATTTGGTTAACTTTTTATGTGTCTTCTGGAAGTTCTCTTGAGGTTTCTAAAAGTAATCATTTGAATTACTTATTAAATCAGACTTTTTGAGAAATCTAGCCTCCCAGGAGTGTGGAAAAGCCCATGAGAGGAGGTAAAGAAGACGAACACTGCTCAGCAGGACTTGCCCAGAATCCTTAGGATAAAGGGACTAAGGAATAGCTGATAGGAAGGAGTCTTCTGGTTTCCATCTGTGGCAGGAAACCTCTGCCTTGGCCACCAGGGCTACATAGCCAAATAGCACTGGGAGAAAGATAACCTCCCAGGAGTGTGGGCAAGCCTGTATGCTCAGAGAGACCCACCTGGAATACCCAGGGAACGGGGACTGAGGAGTGGGCTTCTGGTTTCTTTCGGTGGCTGGGGAGCATATTCTGTGACACAGAGCTCCATACTCAAATAGCACCAGGAGAGAGCTGGTATCCAAGGGGTGCCGACACACCTTCAGGCACAGGCAAGACCATCACTTCTTTTAAAATTCACTTGACCAAGAGGGACCCTTGCAGAGTCATCAGGACACAGGAAACAAGGGAAAGCTGGGGACAAGATCCTTCTGGTATCTGTCTGCACCCCAGAGCTGCCCCTGCACCACAGCTCTCCAAACCTAAATTCCTCTCAGAAAGAACTGGTCTTCAAGAAGTATTGACACCTAGGCTTGCAGGAAAAACAAGCCACACACAGTCTGAGACAGTAAGACCAACTAACACCAGAGATAACCAGAAGGTGAAAGGCAAGGGTGAGAACATAAGGAACAGAAACCAAGGCTACTTGGCATCATTAGAATCCTGCTATCTCACCACAGCAAGCCCTGGCTACCCCAACTCACCAGAAAAGCAAGACTCAGATTTAAAATCATATCTCATGAGGATGATAGAAGATTTTAAGAAGGAAATATGAACATATATATATATAAGAAACCTACAGAACTCCAAATATATTGGACCAGAAAAGAAATTCCTCTCATCACATTATAGTCAAAACACCAAATATACAAAATAAGGAAAGAATATTAAAAGCATTAAGGATTACACTGATACCAAAACCTCACAAAGTCTCAACAATAAAAGAAAACATCAGACCAATTTCCCTTACGAATATCAATGCAAAAATACTCAATAAAATTCTCCCAAACCAATCCAAGAACACATCGAAACGATCATTCACCATGATCAAGTAGGCTTCATCCCAGGGATGCAGGGATAGTTCAATACCTGGAAATCCATCAATGTAATCCACAACATAAACAAACTCAAAGAACATAAACCACATGGTCATTTTGTTAGATGTTGAAAAGTCATTTGACAAAATTCAACATTCCTTCATGATAAAAGTCTTGGAAAGATCACGCATTCAAGACCCATACCTAAACATACTAAAAGCAATATACAGCAGACCCGTGGCCAACATCAAACTAAATGGAGAGAAACTCGAAGCAATCCCACTAAAATCAGGGACTAAGCAAGGCTGCCCTCTCTTTCTCTATCTATTCAATACAGTACTTGGAAGTTCTAGCTAGAGCAATCAGGCAACAAAAGGAAATCAAAGGAATACAAATTGGAAAGGAAGAAATCAAAATATCACTATTTGCAGATGATATGATGGTATACTTAAGTGACCCGAAAAACTGCACCAGAGATCTGCTACAGCTGATAAACAACTTTAGCAAAGTGGCTGGATATAAAATTAACTCAAACAAATCAGTAGCTTTCCTATACTTGAAGGATAAACAGGCTGAGAAGGAAATTAGAGAAATGACACCCTTCACAATTGTCACAAACAATATAAAATATCTTGGTGTGACTCTAACCAAACAAGTGAAAGATCTGTATGACAAGAACTTCAAATGTCTGAAGAAAAAAATTGAACACCTCAGAAGATGGAAAGATCTCCCATGCTCGTGGATTGCCAGGATTAATATAGTTAAAATGGCCATCCTGCTGAAAGCAAACTACAGATTCAATGCAATCCCCATCAAAATTCCAACTCGATGCTTCATAGACTTAGAGAGAGCAATTCTCAAACTCATATGAAATAACAAAAAACCCAGGACAGCAAAAAGTATTCTCAACAAAAAAAAAGGACTTCTGGGGGAATGAGCATCCCTGACCTCAAGCTGTACTACAGAGCAGTACTGATAAAACCTGCATGGTATTATTAGTACAGTAACAGGCAGGTAGATCAATGGAATAGAATTGAAGACCCATAAATGAACCTACACACCTATGCTCACTTGATCACAGGGTTAAAGTTCCTGTACAGGACACCAATGGTTTATGCTCTAAGATCAAGAATCGACAAATGGGACCTCATGAAATTACAAAGCTTCTGTAAAGCAAAGGACACTGTAAATAAGACAAAAAGGCAGCCAACAGATTGGGAAAAGTTCTTTACCAATCCTACGTCCAATAGAGGGTAATACATACAAAGGACTCAAGAAGTTAGACTCCAGAGATCCAAATAACCCTATCAAACAAAATGGCAACAGAGCTATACAGAGAATTTTCAATTGAGGAGACTTGAATGGCTGAGAAGGACCTAAAGAAATGTGCAACATCCTTAGTCATCAGTCATCAAAACAACTCTGAGATTCCACCCCACACCAGTCAGAATGGCTAAGACCAAAAACTCAGGCGACAGCAGATGTTGGCGAGGATGTGAAGAAAGAGGAACACTCTTCCATTGCTGGTGGGAATGCAAGCTGACACAACCTCTCTGGAAATCAGTTTGGGGGCCCTCAGAAAAATGACCATAATACTACCTGAGGACCCAGCTATTCCACTCCTGGGCATATACCCAGAAGATGCTCCAACATATAATAAAGACACATGATCTACTATGTTCATAGCAGCCATATTTATAATAGCCAGAAACTGGAAACAACCCAGATATCCCTCAACAGAGGAATGGATACAGAAAATGTGGTACATTTACACAATGGAATACTACTCAGCTATTAAAAATAATGACTTCATGAAATTCTTAGGCAAATGGATGGAACTTGAAAATATCATCTTGAGCGAGGTAACTCAGTCACAAAACATGGTATGTACTCACTGATAAGTGGTTATTAGCCCAAAAGTTAGGGATACCTAAGAGTCACTTCACAGCAACCATTGGGCTGAGTGTGATGTCCCAGATGGATGAGTTGTAAAAGGGACTGAAAGAGCTGAGGGATTTGGCAGCCCCATGGAGGGAGCAACAGTGTCCACTGGCCTGACTTCCCAATGCTCCAATAGACTGGATCACCAACCAAAGAATACATATGGAGGGATCCATGGTGCTGTGGCAGAGGAGGGTCTTGTTAGCCATCAGAGGGAGGAGAGTCCCTTGTGCCTGAGGGTGTGAGATGCCCCAGTATAGGAGAATGCCAAGGAGGGAAGATGAGAGTGGGTAGGTGGGTGAGTGGGTGGGATAATACCCCCACAGTGGCATGGGAGAGGAGGGAGGGAATAGAATGATTCCAAATGGGAGATCTGGAAAGGGGGAAACATTTGAAATGTAAATAAAGTATCAAAAAATAGATTAACTAAAAAAAAAACATCAGACATTTCTTCCATTTCAACATCTTTTGAATTTATTACTAAAGAATCATAATATTTTAAAAGTGTCTCTTTGCCTTGACTTTTTTCATATTTCTTGTGTTTCTATGCTGAAATTTGTGCTTCTCAGAGAATAGATAAATCTAGCAGTGTTATTGGATGGCCTATTGTGGTAGATTGAATTAGAATGGCCTGCCTAGACTCATATATTTGAATGCTTGACAGAATTGCTAGGGAAGTATTAGAAGATATAGTATTGTTGGAAGAAGTACAGTACTGGAAACAACTTTTGAAATTTCAAAGTGTCCATGCCTTTCCCAGTGTGCTGAATCTCTACCTCATGTTTTTGCACCAAGGTGTAAGCTGTCTTTTACTTCTCTAATACCATGACTGCCTGCCTGCTGCCATGCTTCCAATATGACGGACATTGAATTACATTTTGAAATTTAAGGCCAAAATTAAATGCTTTCTTTCATAAGTTGCCTTGGTTATGTTGCTTTGCCACAGAAATTGAAAAGTTATCAAGATACCTACGTAGTAAACAACTTTTTTCTGATGTTTCTCTTGAAGTCTTGAGCTGTTTCCATTATTCAGTATTGAGTGTATTCACAGCTAGACACATGATGGTTTATTCTTGTTAACTTGGCATGATAGAGAATAACTTGAGAAATGAGCCTGCAAGAATGTTTGTGAAGAAATATTTGATTAAGTTAACTGATGTATAGTTCATTTATTCATTTTAGCTGTGAATGAGAAAATTGTAAAGCACATATCCTTGGTTGTATAAAATGAAAATGAACAGCCAATTAGCATCTATCACACCCCTGTTTTCTGACTATGGAAAGGATATAATCAGATGCTTCAATGCTTTGACATCTCCTCCATAATAAACTGTGCCCTTGAAATATGAGCAAGAATATTCCCCTTATTTCTTGTTACTTTTGTAAAAGTATTTTTTCAAAGAAAGACCAAAAGAAAGTAAAATAACACTTACAAGTATAATGTTCTTATAATTTGTCTCTTATTGACTTTGAGAACAGATCATTCCATGGTGGGATATGAGAAACCAACTATCTATAAACCATAAAAGTATGGTGATATTATCAGGAAAACATGGTGTAGATAGTAATAGTTATGATGTGTTCACTATGTGGCTCCTACATGGGGGATAGTGTGGTAGGCGGGAACTGCATTGATGTGCTAGCTTCAAAGAATGCATTATGCAGAGACTTGTGAGCAGGGCCACAGAAATAAACAACTGTTTTCCTTTATAGCTGTCAGTAGCAGGTACCTGAGCATGGTACAGGGGGGAGAATGTCTGAGAACACATCAGCACCTACTGTGAGTTCTGACATTGGCATGACAATGTAAAGACGGAAATACCCTTGATCTCAGAGGATAAGCCTGCTCTAGTTCTCAAGAACATCCTTCATCCTCATTTCTACAGTACAAAGGACCCATAAGGTGCATTATAATCACCCTTTTGAATCAAGATTTGTGAGGTAGCTTCTTCCTCAGCCATTGGCATGAAATGTCTGCAATAATTTGTGGAATAAATGGGAATATTCAGTAAGGGTTGGAGTCTGACAACTCTCACATTCCAAATCAGAAAATTGCTAACTTTTAATGTCAGCATCTGCTATAATACCCTGGTGTTTGCTGTGAAGTAGTGTAAATAACGTTTGTTGCCCATCTAGGTAGGCTGGAAGCCTGTGAGAATTGTGAAAATCTCTATGAGCTGGTATTGGCAGCATCCATACCAACTGGGCTTTTCCACTACTGTGGAGAATTTCACCAGCTGCAGAGGCAGAGTGGTAAAAGGCTAGTGCTTGGCTTTTCTTACCTTGCTGTTTGCTCCAATATTTGAATCCTTTAAAACTCCAGTTTCTCATTTTTTTTTTCCCAGGAGAGTGAAATGGCTACTGGGTCATCTGAAATCTCCCCACACATTTTCTTCTTGTAGTAAACAGAGATATTGCTTCCACTGAAAAATGTAAGTCCTTTATGTTTAGTTTTGCAAATGTCCATATTCAAATTACAGTTCAGGAACCATAAGCAGACTATGTGGTCTGGACATAAAGAAGGTCTCTGTTACCTCCAGTAAAAAATGCTCTGATGACTCCATTAGACTCATTTTCAGAGATTCCTTGCATCACAGAGGTCCTTGTTTCAGTCTTGTTTGAATTTTTAACTTGTTTTTCAGACATGAATGTCTTCTACTTTTTACAAATGCCTAGAAATTTTCCATTCAGGGTTAAATTAAGCTTACCTCTGTAAATTTCCACAGTTTCCTTATCAGTATTCACTCACTAATTAACATAATACTCAGAGGCACAGAGTAATAATAAAAGGGCTGATAAAGTAATTGGTCCTGACTAACTGCGACCTCCAGGATTATAGCAGATGTTCAGTGTCTGAAGGTCCTAGTTACATCCCAACTATAAGAAATGGATGCCCTTAATTATGATACTTGTGATTCACAGTTTTTCAGCTGGAAAACTTAAGATTCTTGAACGTTAGGGTGATTTTAATTTTTCTTTTCATTTTCTAACAGGTTATAGAAAACAAATAATGGCCAAGCATTGTTAAGGAGACTTCTCATAATAACATGTCAAGTGTATACTGTGAGTCATTTGTATTTTTTTCAACAATGAATCAGTTTGTCTTTTTCAGTTTTTCATTATATGATCTAAACCAATTAATTTCATCATGTTGGTTGCCTAGATGGATGACATAAAGACTTCTAAACTGGAATATTATAGAAGTCTCTGTATCTTACACTTTCCCGGAGTAATGAAGGTAATGAATGAAAGGGTGATTCTTCATTCTCAAAGGAATGGCAGAGATTAGCGTAACTGTCAAAGCTTGAGAGATTCGGCTGTGATTATTTGTATCACATTGCCATTAATTCTCCAGGTTGCTAATTGCAAAAGATAAATGGAACATGGAGAATGATGATGGATTACTTTAAGCCCAATCTGGAACAGCTTTGATTGCATACTCTGTCCTAAATGTTTCTTTTTGTTAATGCATGTAGAACAAATCAATATATTCTTTGACACTTAAAATGCAACTGTTAAGCACAGTTTTATTTCAATCTACTTCAGTACACCTGAAACTTTGAAAGTAACTTCCTTTAACCAATAAGGACAGCAACACAATTTCACCATAATATTTAAGATGGTAACTGCTACCTTCTTCTGTACAACAATTTATCAACAATAATATTGGATGTCTCACTAGGCCACGGGTAACACCTGTTGATTCATTGTTTTAATAATATGTTGATAAGTTGGAACTGGACAACAGAAAGTACCAGGGCTAAGGTGATTTGATAACTCATTTCAGTAAAGTTTTTGTTGCTCAGTTTAATGCAGTATATTAATAAGGGATATCAGCAATAAAGTTAGCATTAGTCTTAATTTTGAGAAACAGCATTACATAGCTGTCCTAGGTTTTTCATAGCAAAGTACATTGAATTTGAACTCATTTTTTCTTGCTCTCTCTCTTAGAATTTGCCTAGCTTGGAGAGATAAGACAGTTTCTTAGAAGCACTTGCTGACAGGAGCCTGGTATAGCTGTCCCCTGAGATGTTCTGCCAGAGTCTGACCAATACAGATGCGATGCTCACAGCCAACCATCAGACTGAGCACCAGTACCCTAAGGGATGAGTTAGGGAAAGGACTGAATGAGTTGAAGGAGTTTGCAACCTCATAGGAAAAAGAGCAATATCAACCAACTGTAACTCCTAGAGCTCCCATGGACAAAACCACCAACCAAAGAGCACACATGGAGGGACCCAGGGCTCCAGCTGCATATGGCATCAGTGGGAGGGGTGGCCCTTGGTCCTGTGGAGGCTTGATGCCCCAGTGTAGAGAAATGTTAGAGTAGTGAGGTGGGAGTGTGTGGGTGGGGGAGCTCCCTCATAGAAGCAGGAGGAAGGAGGGATGAGATAGGGAGTTTGTGGAGGGGATACCAGAAAAGGGTATAACATTTGAAATGTAAATAAATAAAATAACTAATAAAAAATAAACCTTCTCTCTCTCTCTCTCTCTCTCTCTCTCTCTCTCTCTCTCTCTCTCACACACACACACACACACACACACACACACACACACACAAAGACAGCTTCTTGGCTAATCCAAGGTGCTGTATATGTTATGTGTGAAACACATACCCATTCTGACTCACTTACTCTTATAGTTGTTGAAGATCCTCTACCTGCACTAATATTGAGTCTGGGGCAACCAGAACAGGGAAAGAACAAAGGAAACCTTTGGTGTTTTAAATTGGTGTTGATTGTTCTTGGGTAACTATTGTGCTCCTACATAGTTCACATTGTCCTGTCTCTTCACATATTTAAAATGCTAACAATTGGACAGAAAACATTTGTGACATGTTATATCCTTAGTCTTATGCACGATGACAGCTAGCATCTGGAATTGCATTGAGACAGCATTAGAACCATTGTCTAACATAACCATAGGTATACAGTTGTAGTTTCAGGAGCTGTTATCTGTAACTGGTTAAGATAGGAGAAAAATGTTTGCGAACAACCCACAGAAGATGCTGTGATATATTGGTACCAGCCATACATATACATACATAGCCCTAAAGACTAGAAAGAGAAAGCTATACTGACAAGGAGCATACAAGCATTCTATTTCACTGTTCATCTTAGATATCTGCACTATACTGCAATAAAGTTGTATGAACCTGTATGAAGTTTCCAAAGTTCAATTAGTAGATTTAATAATACTTGTTCTTACTGATAGTAGCAATATAAATTTTTGGCATGTCATACACTCAGAGGTTTTTGGTTTGGGTTGAAAACTAGACTTGGTGTGCATTGTTCTTTCAGAAGCGCAGATTTGGTCCCCAGCAACCATATCAGGCAGCTCAGAACTGCCTGTAACTCTGGCTCTACAGGATCTATCGCCTTCTGCTGGTACTGCTAGTACTCGCACACATACACATAATCATAAATTAAAAAGAAAAATTTAAAATAATTAGAAGTAAAAAAGAATGCTAAGACTTTGCAACCTATTACTCCTTTAAGGGTTAACAATACACAGGAAAGCATGGCATTTGTTTTAAGAAGAAAATGGAAATTACATGCTTCTTGAGTAGATAATCACCTTTTGACTGTAATAGCGGAAAATATAATGGTTAATGTTTTTATTAAGAATACTCATCATGCATGGCTGAAGATAGGAGTCTCACTCCCAACTGAAACCTGATGGTAAATGAATAATTAGCTTAAGACATATATTCCTCCTGAGTGGGCAAAAGCATTTAAATTTCAAGTGTTATGAAACACTTGAAGGTGTTCCCTTAATATTGTAAGGTGGAACCAAACTCCCTTGAAAATGATCTCTAAGATGTACTTCATGAGCAAATAGAAAAAAATTCTCTAATTGAATTCAATAGCCTCAAGATGTTCTTTGTTTTTTTAAACTTTAATAAATTTAGAACTAATTACTTAAACCGAGAGCAAATTTCTAAATGTTTATAATAAAATGAACCTGAAATAAATATCTAACACCTAATATTTGCTATGATTTTCCCACAGCTGTTTATACCTTGGAAGCAACAAGATTTGCATGGAAGTCTAGACCCAGAAGGAAAGGATATTTATAGTCCATGTGAATGCAGTTAGGTTTCCCACTGCAGTTAAGGGTCTTAATGACTGTAGGTAGGATTTCACAAACTGCATCCTACAGCGAAACCTGGTTTACACTCTGTATATTGTTGAAACAATTACAGGAGAATATTTCACATCATGAAAACTCCTGTCAATACCCAAACTTGGAGTTCAAAAATAGAATCTTGGTACAAAGCAAACCCATCCTCCTGTGTGCCATCCCTTTTACCAGTTTCTTCACTAAGAAGGCAAAGATGAGTCATTGTAACAGACCAGAGGCATTACAAAATCTGAAATACTATCTTGCTGATTTATTTTCTTATTAAGTATTTTATTTATCTGCATCCAAAATGCTGCCTCTCCCAGTCCCCCCTTATAGAGTTCTTCTCCCTATCCTCCCTCCCCTTCATCTCTGAGAGGGAGCCCTCCCCTTGTTATCCTCTATCCTGGGGCATCAAGTTTCTATCAACCCTCTCCTAGTGAGGTCAGAAAAGTCAACCTTCTGCTACATATGTGCTGGTGGCCTTAGACCAGTCTTCTCTTGTTTTTTAGTTGGTAGCTAAGCCTCTGGATCCAGGTTAGTTGACATTGTTGGTATTTCTGTGGGTTTGCCATCCACTTGCTGATTTTTAAAAAATGTATACTGACCTTTGATCTAGTAAATAAGATGGTGTTCTCTGTGGGTTTTACCAAGCATTGTATCCATCAAAGGAAAAAAAATTGGTCTGGTCTTAGATGTATTTCCTTAGGCATCTTATTTTGGATTCATGGGCACATCCATTGTTCAGTCTGAATGTTGGCAAGGACCTGTGCTAGCTAAGTGACAGTATCAGCACTGTGTTCTCTGCTAGGTCTAGCTAAATGCCCTCTCTAGTTTTCTGAGTCTGCTTAGAGATGACCTGCTTTCCATGAGACTCCTGGGAATTGTCTGTAGCTGTTCATTTTGTGTTGCTGTGACAGTATCATAAACTGAGTAAGTATTAAGAACAATAGAGTTGTTTTGACTCAAACTTCTAAAGGTCAAAGACATCTGGTGATGGCCTTTTGACATCTGATAGGGAAAGATGAGTGTGTATGGGTGTGTGTGTGTGTGTGTGTGTGTGTATTCACATCTGTTTCTTAAAGAGCCACCAATTTTCAGTCACTGAGTCCTTCTTGGTGGCTTTATTTAACTCTGGTCATTTCCCAAAGCCCCACAATAAATACTTTAGCTGCATAAATTAAGTTACCAAGCCCCTAATAACTCACAATGTCAGTTAAACTTTATCCCATAGAAAATGTGTGAATTTTTATTCGTTCTATAACACTCTTTGCTATTCTTTTACCTTTCTAAAATAAATGAACTAGAATTCTGCCTTTCAGCTAAGATCTCTGATATCAAAAGCATCAGTAACCAAACACAATAGGATCAAGAAGATAAAAGGGGTGCTATAGTACATTGCATGTTCATACTCTAATGTCCTCTGTCATTTAAGATGGAGTAAGCATCCAAGGCCCTATTATTCCAGGGATGTCAGAAAATGAGTACGGAGAAAACTATTTCTCCCAGGAAATAAGAAATGTAAACAATTCTCTAGTATTGAACAATAACAATTAGCAAGATGTAAATCAAGTGAGATCATGAACAAAAAATAATTTAGGTGTATTTATAAACATCTTTTGTATTGTTTTTGTGGAAATCGAACACATCTCTAAACAGTGACCAAAACTGTAATACACAGTTGTGGGAAGCCGCCCGAGTAGCACCCACATTCGCCATTACAAGATGGCGCCTACATCCGGCTGAGAACAAGTTGTAAACAGGCTAGTGCGCATGCACCTGGTAATTTTCCACCTCAGAGTCTCAGCCTCTCTCGTGGCATCATCTGGCCTGATATGCGGGAGCCAATGGGGAAGCTCCGCGTCCCAGGCAAGCGCTGTGACCTATATAAGGGACGGGCGTTCTGTTGTTCGGGGTCTGCACTCGTGGCAAGCTTATGCTCTCCCTCTCAAGATGCATTAAAGCTTTACTGCAGAAGGATCCTTTGTGTGCCGTCGTTCTTGCTGGCGAGACGGTAGCATGGGACATCTGGTGCCGAAACCCGGGAATTTTGTCATCATCAAGCACCTTTGGAGACCCCCTGGAAACAGGGAGGATTCAGAACTGCAGGGAGGTAGGTTCGGAAAGGCATGTTGACCCTGGGTCTTGATTTGGGATTGCCCCCTTTTTGGTCTAACGCTGTTGAAGCCTTGCTAATTGTGTTAAGTGCCCTCATTTTGGTTTTACTGTCTTTGTATTGCTGTGAACAAGATGAGGCCTGTGTAGGTGCTGTAAGGGAGGGGCAAATCACCCTTGAAAGGGTCCAGGACACCATGTCAGAATCCGAACGGAGTGAGAGGATGGGTACCCAAAATCTCAGCAAGGGAAAAGGACCTCCTGGTAAGTCTAAGGACGAGGGAGAGATTAAAGACAAAATGAAAAAAACCTGTCCCCCCCGACAAGGCTGTGGGCAGAAAAACGATTCTCATACCCAAGAAAAAAGTAAAAAGAATGGGGGAGAGCCTCTACCCAGTTCAAGACCTTGAGGCTCTTCCATTGGAAACTTCAGACACTGACCCCCTTAGCTCTAGTGAGGAGTCAGAGCTAGAAGAGGAAGCGGCGCGGTATGAGGAAGATTGGCCGCCCCGTAATGGGCAGATGAAGCGGCCGCCTTCTTTGGCCCCTACGCGGACCGTGCCTTCCGCTCCTCCCCCTTATGAGACGTGCCCCAACTCCTTTTCTTTTCTCTCTGACAAGGTTAGGAGAAAGGTACAAGCTGCTTTTCCAGTTTTCGAGGTAGATGGTGGAGGGCGAGTTCATGCCCCTGTAGAGTACAGCCAAATTAAAGACCTGGCTGAAGCGGTCCGAAAGTATGGGGTAAATGCTAATTTTACTATAGTAATGTTAGAGAGATTTGCCGGGGCGTCCATGACTCCCGCCGATTGGCAGATGCTGGCCAAGGCTGCGCTCCCTACAATGGACCAATATATGGAGTGGAAGGCTTTATGGCATGAAGCTGCACAAGCTCAAGCCAGAGCCAATGCTATGGCACCGACCCCTGGACAGAGAGATTGGACCTTTGATATGTTAACTGGCCAAGGTCCTTTTGCAGCGGATCAGACCGTATTCAGGCAGAAAAGAGACTTAGGTATCTCTGCCATTATCATAGGTGTGGTGGCAGCGGCTGCGGTTACAGGGGCTGTCACTGCGTCGGCCCTTGCGTTCTCTGGAACGATGCAGACCACCAATACCATTAATGAGTTGTCTGCAGCTGCCACCTTAGCTCTAGACAGACAGATATCCGCCAATACTCAAGTCCAGGGGGACCTAATGCTGGTTAACCAGCGCATTGATCTTATTCAAGAACAACTGGATGTCCTTTGGCAGCTAGCCCAATTGGGCTGTGAACAAAAGTTGCCAGGACTCTGTGTTACTTCCATACAATATGATAGATTTACAAAAGCAGCTAACCTGTCTAAAAGTCTTTCACAGTATATGTTACAGAATTGGACCCTTAAATTTGATGAAACCTTGCGAGAACTGCAGACAGCAATTATTCAGATCAACTCCACCCGTCTCGACCTGTCCTTGACCGAGGGCCTCTCTTCATGGATTTCCTCGGCAATTTCTTATTTCAAGGAATGGGTGGGGGTGGGATTGTTTGGAGCAGTGCTCTGCTGTGGGTTGGTGTTGCTCCTATGGCTCATCTGCAAACTCAGGGCCCAGACTAAAAGAGACAAGGTGGTCATTGCGCAGGCGCTTATTGCCTTAGAACAAGGAGCCCCGCCGGTGTTTGGCTGTCCATGCTTAAGCAATAGCAGTAGGTCGCCAGCCAGACAGTTCTTGCACACCCGCGAGTCTAGTCTCATTGCACTGGGTAGAGTGTTTGGTCTGAGCAGCTCTTGAGGGATGTCGAGCAAAGCATCGCACAAGGCGGTCATCATTGTGGGCCGCCTTGGGAGATATGTCATCTACATGAGGGTTGAGTGCCCTAGTTTCCCTCCCTCTAAAAAACGGCACTGGGCGGGTCAGGAAGATCTCGGGCGCATGAGCTTAGGGGTCGTCTCCTGTACAAGGCCCAACCTTTTGGTCAGGGGATTTGACCTCTGTCTCTGCCCTCTTAAGAGTGTCCTACTTTGCTTACAGAAATAAAAAGGGGGAGATGTGGGGAGCCGCCTGAGTCGCACCCACATTCGCCATTACAAGATGGCGCCTACATCCGGCCGAGAATAAGTTGTAAACAGGCTAGTGCGCATGCACCTGTTAATTTTCCACCTCAGAGTCTCAGCCTCTCTCGTGGCGTCATCTGGCCTGATATGCGGGAGCCAATGGGGAAGCTCCGCATCCCAGGCAAGCGCTGTGACCTATATAAGGGACGGGCGTTCTGTTGTTCGGGGTCTCCACTCATGGCAAGCTTATGCTCTCCCTCTCAAGATGCATTAAAGCTTTACTGCAGAAGGATCCTTTGTGTGCCGCGTCGTTCTTGCTGGCAAGACGGTAGTGCGGGACACACAGTAATAGTCACATCAACAGTTCAGAGTCCACAGATGAGGAACAAATGGAGCTAGGGTGGAAGAAGCATCTGTACACATTGACCTTTTCTTCTCAAGTCCATTGTTCTTCCCTAAGTTATATGCTCCACAATTATAGGCTCTTCAGCTTCATATTGAGGTACATTTGATCTCTTTAGTAGTTAATTATGACTATGAGAAAGCTAAATGAGCTCGTTAGAACTACTAAAGTCTATTAGTTCTCAAACATCTCGGATTATTTTTCTCCCTGGTATTCACCATCCAGGTAAATTTAGACAAATGATATACTGTTCTAATTAGACTGCTCTTCTAAGTGTGCATTGCAACAATATCCACCATGCAACTTGAGGTATAAAAGACTTCATTTTCATTGATGGTGACTATTTTCCTTTATGAGTGCCTGCTCATAAATAGTGCTCTGCTCTGCTAGATGAATGAGGCACAAATACTTTGGCAAGGATGTAGAAAAAAAGAGATATGCAATGAAACCCCAATTTTTCTTTATCTTTATTGTTTGCATTAGAGTCAAAATTATATATTACCATTGTCTGGACATATTCCAAAGGTATACATAAGGCAGACAATAGGTCTGTGAAAATAATTCTTGTTTAGATCATATAATACCATCTCTTTGAAAATTTCTTTTCAAAGAAATTTTCTTTTATATTTCAGATTCCAATATAGTTATATCATTTCTCCCCATTTCCTTTCCATCCCACCAAATTCTCCTATTTACCACTTATAGCTCTCTTTCAAATCCATGGCCTGCTTTTTATTAATTGTTGTTACATCCATTTATGGATACATGCACAGCTGAGGGACAGTGGGAGTTATACAGACCCTGGGTAGGCATACACATGGGGAAAAGAGGTTCTAGATAGATTCATATAATTTTCATTTAAACATTTGAGATGGCTGACTTCTTGATTTTTCTCCCATTCCAAAACAATTAGTGAGGGTTTTTTTTTTTTTTTTTTCCTGACAAAGGAAATTATTTGGTATTTGGTGTTACTTTCAAGTTTCTGGGGGTTGGGAGATAAGAAGCTGTTCTCTGTGGCATGCACCAATCAATTTACCTGTCTTTGACTGAATTATCCAATCTGCTGCAATTTCTCAAAGCAGTCCATTCTAGGGGAATTCATTTCCAAATATACGACCCAGTCCAGAGAGGCATGTTCTATAACATCATTGAGTCTCTTATACCCTTTACGTCTTATAAATCTGCTGCTTACTTGCTCTCTCTGTATGTCTGTCCCCATTCCTTTCTGTGTCTGTCTGTCTGTCTCTGTCTATGTCTCTGTGTCTCTCTCTGTTTCTCTCTCTCTGCCTTTATTTCTCTTTTTACTCCCCAAGACTGTATCTGTGTGTGTATGTGTGTGTGTGTAAACCCTAGCTTAGTTCTGACATCTTTCTTTTTTGTTTGTTTGCTTGGTTTTTGGTCATATGTATTTGTTTTATTGGATATTTTATTTACTTACATTTCAAATGTTATCTCCTTTCCAGATTTCTCCTCCAGAAATCCCCTATCCCATCCCCCTTCCCGCTGCTTCTATGAGGGTGCTCCCCTACTCACCCACCCACTCCCACCTCCCTGCCCTGCATTCCCTTACACTGGGGCTTCTAGCCTTCCCAGGACCAAAGGCCTCTCTTCTCATTGATATCTGTCAAGGCCATCCTCTGCTACATATGCAGCTTAAATTCTTTAAATCAACAGAGAAAAACAGAATTTGTTCCTACAACCCTCGCCTAATTAATTCTGATAGCACTAAAATAATTTTCAAAACTGGAGAAGCCTAGGGTTATGTTTACAAAACTATTGTATACAAGCCTCTTAATCCTCTGTCTAGAGAGAAGTATTTTCTAAATGTTTCTGATATCCTTCAAGGAAGGACTATTTCTTATTAGCCTGTCTATCTGACAAGATTACATACAATGTAAGAACTAAATCTGTTGATTCATTTACAATTAAGGGAAAATCTCATAAAACTTTGGCTCTTTTCTTAACATTGTTGAATACAGCGCTTAAGAACACTATATAACCAAACTTTTCAGTCAGCAGTTATAGATGGGCACATAGGAGTTCTTCAACATACCTCAATAATGCATTCAACATGCAGATTGCTTTTTTTTCTGTCTGTATTGTTTTAGTTCAAAAATTATTTTGCAAGTTAAATATATATTGAGAACAAGTATTTAAGTAGTAATATAGCTGATTGCCTAGGTTTTCTTTCATTGACAAAGACTTGAACATTCTGGAGTTAGAGAACACAGAGAACAGGAGAGGAACAGCTCTGACTCTTTGATATGGGAAAGATCTAATGTTGGAAGTCCACTAACCAGACACTGGATTGGGGATTTTATGGCTATTTTCAGGACTCTCGTTTCCTCCACTGGTCCTATTGAGATACTTTCTCCCATTCCTTCTGGCCTTTTTCTCCAGTTATCCGGAAATCTTTGGGAATATGAAGCCTGCTACCTGGGAGCTCCCTTCATTTTCTTTGTCTACTTTTGACCCTCTAACCCTTTTGGGTAAGAATGAATATTTCACAAACCTCTCATTTTGAACTGTTGAAAGTAACAAATAGAGCCAATTCTTAATACGTGCATGAAATATTCCTGTGATGAACATGATTGATCAGCCTAATCCAGTTTAAGCTACTTTAACAACTTAAAGTGCCAGTTTTGTTTGTTTGTTCATTTAATTTCCCAGAAGTCTTTCAAAAATTTTGTAGAACCAAATAGAAGTTTTAAGAGGTCTCATTTCTTTGGACATAATCAGAGTGACCCAGAGATTCCAGGTTCCTTAAGTATGGACTGATCAATGTTTAAATGGCCTATGCATCATCTAAGAAGGATTTGGATTATATCCAAAGCTGTCTTCAATAAACCTTCCACTACTGCTACAGTGTACTATAGCTGTACTGTAGTGAACATCAAATGTGAAGATATCCTTCCAAACATCGTATAGAAAAATGATATTTTCTTTACTTTGCTTCATCTCATAAAGGACATCTGAGGGGAAAGTTGGAAATTCATTAAGCACACTTCAAGGAATAAACAACAACAACAATAACAACAACAACAACAACAACAACAACAACAACAAAATAAACCCAGGAAACTTGCCTGTGAATTGTGTTATATTTATGTATGTTTTAAGTTGGAATAAAAAGGCAATTTAATTCTCAGCTTTTTAACTCATTGCATTTTTGGTCAATGCTTGCATTTGGAATCATTGAAAATGTTATTCTAAAAGATGAGAAGAGAAAGACCACTGAACCAATCTTCATGGACAATTTAAGCATTTTTATTCCTGTATATGGGCTGCCTTCCCATAAGTTGGGGTTCCAGAGGACAGTTTTGGATTTGAGGAAGACAAGGCTTTTGTAGCTGAGGGGTAGGGAGGTTCCAAATGGGCATTTTAGTAGGTAAAACAGACAGGGTTACAAGAGCAGAACATAAGCATAACAAGTTAGTCCTAATGATCTCTTGAAACAAAGATATGATTGCAAGGAGATCATAACAACTTGTAGCCATAACAAGGTAGCCATAACAACCCTTTTGGAAGAAAGGTAGAGTTGAAAAATAATCATTCACTGTTTGAAATAGACATGATTGCCATTTCTGAAACAGGCAGAACCATTAGTAGTTAAGGTTAGACTTGGGGTATAATCCTTTAGAGACGGAGGCTTATCATAAGCAGGAATGAACCCAGTTTGTCTTTACTACAAGATGGCTTTGAATTTTAACATGGAGGCAGTCTGGTTTTACCAAGAGCACTAATGTTACTAAAAATGTGTTTATTTCTGCATTAAATTTCTATTAATTTTTAACCTTTGAAGTAAGTAGCAGATGCTATACCAGAATTAAGAAGTTTCTTCTGAAAAACCAACTTACTTAATATCAGTAAAATTAATTATGCATTTGTTACAGAAAATAAAAAGCCAGAAATTAGGAACAGTGGTAAGTGCCCTGAGGCAAAAATTTAAATGAATTTTTACAAATTGTACTGTTTATCTCAGGAGTAGAGTATGTTAGAGAGCAAAGGCAAACACAGAACAAAATAGTTAACATTTTGTCTGCTCATTTAAGAAATTCTTTTTACTGACCTGACTAACCTTTTCCAAATACTATGAAGCACTACTTTGATAACTGGAAATATTAATATTTTCAAATAAGATAGAAATGTAAAAATAGCCAGAAATTTTTCCTTTGGGCTTTTTTTTTATTTTCTAGCTAGCAAAGAATGACTCTGAATAAGGTAAGGAGAGAGTACTTTATCAGACACACAGAGAGAACAACCCCCTCCCCCCCAAAAAAACAAACAGAAACAGAAACAGAAACAAAACAAACAAACAAAAAACAGGAGGGAGAACTGGGAGCCCAGTGTCTCCTGGGAGGCTGGGACTTTTTTAAGTCTTTGAAGAGTTTTTTTTTCTACCTTCAGGAATGGTCAGTTGGAAGGAAGAAGGATGGCTGACTGGCCCACAACTGTTGGTTAAGCATGTCCTGTTCTGACTCTGAACTTGTTGAATCAGTTGGTCAGCAGGGGTCCCTACTGATGGCTCTTAGGTCTGGAGGGTGAAGAAGAAGCCAGCCATCTTGGAAGTTCTCTATCTTTGTTACATAATAATAGTTCCTTTCTCTGTCTTTCTGCCTGTTTCAGAACCCATGCAGCTCCTAATCCCTCATTTTTCCCTCTCAGAGGTTATCCTAACTGCTGTTAACCATTTAGAGACAGTGACCATTCTAGCTTCTACAAGTTGTTTTCTTATTCAAAAATCAGAGAAAGACACCATCACATGGCATGCCATAATTCTAATATATATAAAGTTAAAGATATGGAAAACTTCACAGACATAATGTGGGAAGGAGGGGACTGATCTACAGCTTTCCTGTGTCTTCCTATTGAGTGAGAGAAATGAGAGATGCTGACCACTAGGAGCAAAACATACCTCTTATCCTTTATATACTGATATCAGATAAGAATAGCTTGGTATGCATATTTCTAGTAATCATCCTATCCATTCAGTTCTTAAATTTTTAGATTGAGAGATAAAGTACAGGAATATATGCATTGTTCAAGTGAATATATAATCTTTTATTTTTTATTAATATATAGTTACCACATAAGACCTATGGTCAGAATAGGAGGAGATTACAGTAGTGACCTATAGATATATGAAATGAATTCATGTAAATAATACAATGAAGAAAAAGAAACATGTTTGTTAATTCCTGACCAGACCTCGATTAAAATTGAGGTCAGCCTGACCCTCAGGCATGCAATAGAACTTCTGACCATAACTCACCTGCCATTGTTCTGCTTTGGTAACTAAAATACTTTCTACTCCCCTCTCTTATCAAACAATGATGCCATGTAACATAGCCATGCTCCGTTTTTGTAAAAATTCATACGTTGTTATGCTTGGCAACAGCCAACACACATGTGTCAGGAGAAAGTACTCAACTTATGGTTTTGCTTTTATAAATCCCCTGCTTTGTGGTTGAAAGGGTATGAGTGTGTGTTGGCAGAGGGGTAGGGCTTCTAGGTATAAGTGGGCACATCCTTGAGAGGGATCTGTGTGACTGAATAAAAATTTCCAATCCAAAATGAGCTCTTCCTGGTCTCCCTTTATTGGGCAAGAACAGTCCAACTGCAACAGCAGTTTATGTACAAAGTAGAGTATTCTAGAGCGAAGACATACTTACAGCACATGGCTAATTTTTTGTCTGCTTATTTAGGTTTTAATTTTGCATTATGGATTAACCTCCTTCATAAACACACTCAAGTGCTGTTTGGAAATCTATGAACATTTTTAAGTAAGATAGAAATGTGAGATGGCAGGAAGTTTTCTTTTCTTTCTTCTTTTTGTTTTATATTTTTCATTCCGTAGAAAATGGCCTTTATTAGGGGTGAAAAGGCACATCTGTACAGCAAGCACACAGACCAGAAGAGCTCCCATAAAGCATAGGTGTTTCAGAGGAAGCCCAAGCCAAGCATCTCCTTGAGAAAAATGAGCAAGGGACTTATTGCCAATATTTGGCATGTTCACATTAAAAACATAATTGAATTGTAATAATTTCAACATAAAATTAAACAACAATGAGAAGTTCCCATTTAATCTTTTTCTATTTTCGTGTCAGAAGCCCTTTTGAGCTCTGTTCAGAAATGATTTGATGAACATAATAGAACCATAAACCAACTGACAAGTGACACAGACTGAAATAGCAGAGCTTAAGAGCAGTAAAAGAGAAAACAGAGGTTATAGAGAATCTGTCATGACAAAATTGGATCCACAGAGGAGTGAGACCCTTCCATGACCTGAGCCAGCATGACCACACTTGTGTCTGTGGAGAAGGGTGTCCCCTGAACTCCAGAAGAGGTAGTACCAGATTCCATAGCTAAAAGCTATGTGTGGTAACTTGGCATGGGGACAGTTTTCAGAAGCACTGTATATGAGTGTTTGGTTCTAGGTAATTGTTCTTAGAGAAGGTTAATAGAACTTTATCATGAAACTCCCAGGTCTTTCCAGAGATATGACATTACACTAAAAACCAAACAAAATGGGAAAAGTTCTTGTGCCAAATGTCTATGAAGCTCTAGGCTTCTGTGTTCCTTAATAGCTTCTAAATGGTGTTGATCACAGACACTGGATCTTTACCCACAGGCGCTTTAGTCCATTAAGAATATGCATGTAGCCTTTTGTCCTTCAGGTAACAGCAGGAGGGGAGAAGCTCAGGCAGTTCAGAAATTTATCTTAGGAAAGAAAAATGCTGATACTTTTGGGCATCACGGGCGTGCATGTTTATTATGTTCTGGTTATTTGTAGTGAAACAAAGACAGACAAAACACACTTTCCAGGAAAGACGCTCACATTGCTTAAGAAGTGATAGAATATAGTGGAATTATATTTATTAAAGAACAAATTCAAAAATGGAGAGTATCGAAAACATATAGTAAGAGATAAGACAAATGACACATTTCTTGCAATCCTTTTGTAGCAGGAATTACTGCATTGTTTAATCTCCTTAGTCATTTTTTTAAAAAAAAGTAAATATAATGTTTCTTAAAATATGATAAAACAGCCAAAATAGGAATTAAAGTTTAAATAATATATACTAGTTGTAAAAATACTTGACATTAGATTTGGTGTATATACTTGTAAGTTTGTATTCAGGAGGCAGAAGCAGGAGAATCCTGTTTGGAGCTAATGGAGCACAGTGAGTTCCAGGCCAGCCTGAATTATATATTGTGATCATTGTCCAAATTCAAAAGTAAACATAAGAAGCATCATTAAACACCTGTGACCCTAGCACATGGGGAACGCAGGCAGTAGGATAAGGATTTCAAAGCATGTTTCAGCTACAAAAGTCACTCAGCCACAGTGTCTTTAACATCAGACATGGCTACATGTAACTCAGTTTGAAACAAACACAGATAGATAAAATAATATATTAAACAGTGCTATAGAAATCAAGACCATGAGTATACTGAAACAAGTACCCTGTTCAAAATAGTGCTTAAGTTATTTGTGTGTGTGTGTGTGCACTTGTTGAAATGTTTCCATTCAAATTGCTTGCAATATCATAAGCAGTAGCATATCATTACCAACAGCCTTCTGATATATAGCAGTGAAAGTGCTTCTATATACAGAGCCATGTGGACATGTGTTCTGGAAATAGACTTTCAGAATCATCACAACCAAATGTAGTACTGACCTTAAGGGGAGAGCTCAAATGAAAGAACAGCTTCAATTTATGTCAGTGTTTTCCTTTTATAGAAATATCTTGTAAATCCTGGAAGGAAGAAAATCATCTTAAAAGGGAAAAGAACAATTGAAAAGGTTCAGATTTTGGTATTATCTAAAATTAAATGTGCTTTAGAATTTGCATTATGAATTTCTCTTCTGAAAGTTTAGAATTTGTTTTGCAATGTAAATTCTAATACTAGTTAATATTATCAAATGTATAAATTATTGAATATCATTAAATAACATTGGAAACATCTATAATATTACAAATAAAATATGAAGTCCAACAAATAGTTTGGTGAATAATTACATAAGAGGGAAATAAACTTATATATATAATATTTTTAATTTGATAGTTATGTACTCAGACCTTGTGCTGTATGCCTCTAATAGAAGCATTCAGCATACTGATGCCAAAGAATTTTGTGGATGGTACTATCAGTTTTAAGGTCAACCTGAGCTAGTAAGACTGACATGGGTTGGGAGATATGAGAATTAATCATTTAGCATCCTTGGATATATATTTGACTGGTTTTCTTCCTTGTCATTTATCAGGGATTCATTTTTATTTCCATAATGACTACATTCATTGCTTAGAATGATAAAGTAGGGTTTTGATTTGTGTATAGGACTATAAATGTGTGTAATATGTATATATTCATGTACATATTACCAGGCCACAATTTATTGGTAATCATTGTTATTGACCATCAAAGCCTTGCAATCACATACTTGTAATCAAACAAGTTGAGCTTATTGCAGCAGAGATTTTGGGAATGGGTTATGGATTTGGCGTACACTTGTGATCTTGCTTACTTGGGTCGTACATGAAGAGGAGGGAGTTAAGATAGGAAAACTTTGTAATTTCTATATAAGAATCAGAAAGAATTGAGAAGGATGGGAGCTGCTGTGAACAAAAAAAATAATAATAATCACATGTTGGGAGAGAAAGATGTTTTCTGCGGTTTGCCTTGAGTTTCTGGTCCTGTTAATTTAGACAAAATTATTTGGGATTTCGTGTCTTGTTTATTATGGCTACAGAATGGTTTCAAATCATTTTGATAATTATTTAATTATTAATTATTTAATTATTTAATTAGTGACTACCATAAACCATCTGTTCAGTCTAGAGTTATAGCTTGCTTTTGACTTCCTCTCTCCTTTTTGGTGTGTGTTATGTGTTGTTACAGCATAGATATAGGCAGTCTTGTTACCTAATACATGGGCAAAGCCTTGGAATCAGATCTTTATGCTGTATTTTGATTAGAAAACCAGCAATCTGAATACACTGTGGAATAGATGGCAGATACAAGTTGAGTTTTACATTATGTGGTTGTTTTTGTCCCTGAGATTAATATGGTGGTGATTTTCTCCTTGTGTTCCCTTCAGTGTAGTATGTAGGGGTGAGTTCACAAACACCAAATTCAATGACTCTGGCATTCCTTTGAGACAAGGTACTTTGAATGATACCTAGTTTGAAGGTTCATTTAGAGTAAACAAACTATTATCAGTGTGTCCTTCTCTCAGAAATACACGTGTTCTTTTTTTTTTTTAAGTTTTATTATTGTTTTCATTTTTCATACTATCTTTACTTTTCAAATGTTCCCTGCTTTCCAGATCTCCCCTTTGGAACCTCTTCATTCCCTCCCTCTCCCCCTGCCACTATGGGGGTATTTTCCCACCCACCCACCCACTCTTATCTTCCCTCCTTGGCATTCTCCTATACTGGGGGATCTAACACTCTCAGGCTTAAGGGCCTCTGCTCCCCCTAATGTCTAACAAGACCCTCCTCTGTCGCATATGTATCCAGCACCATGGGTCCCTCCATGTGTATTCTTTGGTTGGTGATCCAATCTCCGGAAACATCAAGGGGTCAGGCCAGTTGCCACTATTGCTCCCTTCCTGGGGCTGCAAACTCCCTCAGCTCCTTCAGTTCCTTCTCCAAGTCCTCCATCTGTGACCTGACACTCAGCCATATGGTTGCTGTGATGTGACTCTTGGGTATTTCAAACTTTTGGGCTAATAACTACTTATCAGTGAGTACATAGCATGTTCATTTTTTTGTGACTGTGTTAACTCGCTCAGGATGATGTTTTCAAGTTCCATCCATTTGCCTGCGAATTTCATGAAGTCATTGTTTAGTGTTCTTATAATACATGATATGTAGTGCTCCTAGCATAGGTGATTAGGTGCACCTAATTATCAACTAGGTGCTTGTCAGGAATTTAAATTCTGAAGCCACATCCAAATTTCTCCAGCCAGAAGCAGTAGGTGTGGATCAAATTCTTCTGTTTTAGCTAGCACCTAACTAGCTCAATCTGATGTTAGCTAAAAATTGAGAGTTGATTATATTGATTTTCTCCTCTAATCACATAAGAAATCTTGTGCAGAGGGAAGGGGACTTTTATATCACACTGACATGTAAGGTCCCACTCAACTGCCATCAGAATCTCAGGGCATAGGCCTTGGTCTTAATGATTTTTAAACGTTCTTTGATTAATTAAATGTGGAGACAGGTTGGAGAGTCTATGTGTTGTGTGGGGGGGGGCAAAGGCAAAGACAACATTAATATTTTCTTCTATCTTCCACTCATTCTTAAAGCTGTTGCTTTCCTTTGGAGAATGATTTTGCAGCATCAGTTGAAATTGAAAATGCATATAATGTAGAACCTAGCAATTCTGTCTTGAAGGATACATTGCATCAAATGTATTAGTGTACACAGGGTAGTCTATATAAGGCTATTTCCCCAAGATTCACAATAGGAACAGATCTAAATATGATTGAGTCTACAGCTGAGGGACAGATAAATTATATAGTATTCATAAGATGCTGCACAACACTGTAGTTGAAATAGACTATATAAGCTATCTCAGGATAAATCTAAAAAATATAATGACAACTGAACATAGCAACCTGGAAAATACTACATACAATTTTAGTAAATCTCCAAAAGCATACTGGAATAGTGCTGTATCTTGTTATCGGTACAATGCATTGTGTAGTAAAATTTAAAGCAAATATGTGGATGATTTGTACAGCTTCAGTAAAGCACTACTCCTGTGGGAAGTAGAAAGGGATAAAGTTCTGTGAATTTTCGAAATGTCTTTAATGTTTTATTTCTCTAAGGCATAAATAAAGCACATATAACAAAACATTACATTTTAAAATGTGTCTGGGGATTGCTGTGTGGAATTCTAGAATTACTCTCCTCATCCATTCTCTTGGCAACATTTCTAACCTGTACTCACTCCCTTTAAACCAGTCTGTTGTCTTTGCATTGGCTATAGAATACATATTAAATAAATAACATGATTTGGATATATATATATATATATATATATATATATATATATATATATATAGTCAGTAAACTGTTTTTGAGGATACATGCACAAATATCTCTACCACATATATAATATTGATGACAGAACAAATTAATGATTCCACAAAAGTCTAGTTTGGTATACCATGAGGATAGTGGACTTGCTGGCAGAACATTGGTAAGGGGTTATTTGCAGACATGTGGTGACCCATAACTACTGCATCACCATAAAGTTTTTCTCTATCATAGATGGTGACCTCCAGGAGCTGCATTATAAAATATCCCTTTCAGTAAATTTTCAACTTCCCACATATTCCTAAGAGCACCTGAAGAAGAGGAAGGAGAGTTAGTGATGACTGTAATCCTAGATGAGCTTCCCGTGTTTCTCTTTGTCTCTTTTTCTAGAAACTGTTAACAGTTTCATAAACCACAGACCTAGCTCTCGCTGTGCTGTTCTGTTCAATTAGTTACCATGGCAACCCAGGCCAAGGTAATCTATTCCAAAATGGCTAAAGGAGGATTATATTATACATGAATAAAAAAAACATACACTAACAACTTAATACTCAGAAAAACAAAATATAAAAAAAAAACTAGAAGCTAAATGTTAGCTATTATTTTTTCTGGACTCTAATATTAGATGAAAAATAAAGACAGAGCCTTTAGGCAATGGGTCTTACTGGGTAACAGTGCTTTTTTTCTTGCCTGTAAATTGAGATTCTTTCTCTGAAAGTCTCCATCTCTGCCAACACCTGTTGAGATCAGGCTGAGCCCTGCTCTACGATATCCCATAGTGTGCAAAACAGTGGACTTTCAGGTTGTGTGTTGCCTCAAGAAACTCCATTTTACAAGGAAATTTTGAATCCAGTTTTAGAGAAGAAGATACTGATGCTCCTGGGCAGAAAAGAGAATCAACCCCATCATCTATCTGTCAGGCACCATCCATATGCACATGCTCCATTTATAAGAACTAGTTAAAGGTAACTTTTATGTGTGTGGTACTTTAGGCTGGGAATGGAGGAGATTTGGAAGACTTGATATCCGTAGGTACAGCCACTATGAGTTTTACTGTACTGGCATACTGTGAAGATTCCTTCATTCATGTGTAAATCCTCACCAATGAGGATTAGATATTTAATTATTTGCACACTTATATACAAATCTAAACTGAAGCATTTTGTATGCTTGATGATACTCAAATTTTTACTAAGGAAAATAATCACTTCTCTAAGAGACAACGGAGTCTTATCACTTTACTCTGACCAATATAACTTGCTAATTTTTTGTTTTAATATAATAGCTGTGTATCTTGCATCATTATTAAGAGATAAATGTCACACATGTAAAATGCATATGCGACAGTCAGAGATATATTTGTTTAATTATTTAAAACTTTTTTATATCTGTGTGTTTACCAATTACTATGCTAGTGAAAACATGGATTTTAGGTTATGTCATTTGCAGTATGAAAATGTGGTACATGCAAAAATGAAACCAATTTATTGCACTTTCAAGTGTGTCTCTCTTCCTCTCTGTCATTGTGCTTGCTCATCTATCACAATCTGTATTCAAAAGGAATCATTTCATAGAAAAGATTGGAATAATTATCTTTTCTGAAGTACCTTTTAAGGTAAGTTTTGTAATAACTTCCTAGGGAAAACTTGTAGTGATTTTCTGAGGTGGCTTTTCAGAGCTAAACGGTGATTATCCTATCAAGGTAAATATATACATGGCTTTCCAGGCATGAAAGATATGACTATGTGAAATATCATGTTGTAATCATGAGGAGATGAGGAGGAACAGTTGTAGACTATTGTGAGAGGCCAGAGTATTGAGTTGAAGTGATATTCTATTTAGAAAATTTTATCATTATCAAGCTATGGAATTATTTAATAATTTATATTTTATTTTTTTATAAAAAAATCTTCAGATGGAATTTAATGAGTATAATTAAAGGTGGAGGGTTATAATTTAGAAAAATTACCAACTTAAATGGTGTTAACAAAATATATCTTCAGATGGAAGACAGGTAATTCAAGAGAAAACCTGCATCCAGCCTGATTTTGAGTGTTCAGGGACCAGAAAAAGATTATTTTGCTAAACTTCTCTCTATAAGAGTAACTCGAATATATAAAATCTGTTGTTAGATAGAATGTTTTATAATAATAAGGACATAAAAGTATTCAATCAAGTCTGTTCGCTGGGGTACTTTGCAATGTCCAGGAAATACCATATCTCTTCAAGAGCAGCAGTCAACATTTTTAGTTCTTTATTGTCTAATCTGTCATTTATGACTAATTTCATTTCTTGCACCAAAAATAGCAGTGCTATTTTTTCCATGTCATTGTGGCTCTTGGGGACACCTTTAGTTTAAACAATATAGATTATCTTGCTTCTTCAGTTCTTTCTCAGTTATGTAGTGTAGGTTCTACCATTAGTCATGATTCTGCATCATCCATCATAAATCTGGCTTCCAATGATTTGCTTCATTGCTGTTATGCTGCCAAGTTGATATTGAATATACATGCAAGCCATGGCCAGACAGTGAACAAAGATAACGATGATTGCTTTCTGGTGATATTCTGCCTCTTACTCATTATTTTGTAATGTCAACATAGAATGGTATTTTTCTGGACTCTAGTAAAAATTTGATAGTACAAGCTCCTTCAAAGCACATGATCTCTCTGTTTTTCCTATATTGACACCTATGTGGAATGGGAAGGAGACTATGGGCATAGTGAAAATGATGCTATGTGTTTAGTGTAGTTCATCACTAACAAAAGACTTAAAGAAAGGGTGGAAAGGCTGACATAGGGGAAAGAACTCTTCTATAATTCCTGTAAGGTCTTGCTATAGACTGTAAGTGGTTCCGGATTCCATGTGGGAACCTAGAAAGGAAGTAGTTTACCCACTGACTTTCATACATAATTAAGCCCCAAGGTGATTTGTGAGGTGTTGATGGCCTCTAAAGTAGCAGTATGAACTCACTGTAATTAACAAGCTGGAGTCATTTTACAAACAAACATCCTGTGATCAACACAATAAATACTTCATTTACTACCAAAAGCATTAAAAAAAAAATTATTAGGAACAGAGCTCTTGGGTGGGCTACTAATGAATTCCAAAGCTCCATGGGGTAACCAGTTGAGTAACTATGGTGAGGAATATAGGGATAACATATAGGTCTCAGAGGAAGAACTGAAATACAACTGCTTGGACAGAAGTCTATTCTCTGTCTCTGTGTGCCCTCCCAGGCTGGCATTATTGCTCCTTATGAAAACCTCGGAGCAGAAAAAATGACAGTCGTTTAATAAAGGCTAAAGGGCTTGTAGCAAATGGGGCATCTTGTGGCAAAGGCCTCGTTTGCTCACCCAAATGGTAGTATTTAGTGTTGAAATATATCATATAGGTGGTATTGAAGATTAAAAAGGAACTTAATATAGAGGAAAGAGGAACAACTTGTATTTACTATATTAGATGAAAATGAGGGGTAGTCTGCATTAGGTCAAAGAGAAGGAACAATTTTGCAGGAAAAACAAGTATCAGGTAATTATAATGTTTAATTTTAAGGGATGGATTATTACTAGATCAATGCATAAAGAAATTCAGATTGGATTTTCACCCAGTCAGCTGTTTCTAAGAAGCTTTCAGACAACACTGACTTTGTCAACTGCAGACTTAAACTTTTAGTATCCATGTGCTCTACTGAGTTTCTAAGTTTTTGATTGAATAGTTTTCTAGTTTCTGTCTGAGAAACTTAATCCATGAGGAAGTAACAGTATGCTGCTTTCAAATTATTAGTATCTTTTCTTCTCTCAGGTATAATCTTTCTTTGGTTTTGTTTGGTTTTTGAGACAGTTTGGTTTTGTAGATCAGGCTGCCCTCAGTAAGATTTTGTAGATCATGCTGGCTTCCTCAGACCTACAAAGTTCCTCCATCCCCCTTTCCACGGTTCATGTTACATGCATGGGCTGCCATGCTCAGGTTTTTATTTTCTTTTAAAATTCAAAACATGCACACTAGTGAGAAGAGGGATCTATCTGAAATTTTGGAAAGTTGGATTCTTAGGGAATCGCCAAATTAACAAGAGCTATTTATGAAGGCAGCTGCTGAGAAATGTACTGTATACTGCTGAGCCATTTCCCTCCTAATCTTATTCTTTAGCAAATATTTGCCTATTAGAAAATAGGATGCAATTCTCTTATTGCAAAACCGGCATCAAGTTGGCACACTCCTTTAATACAGCTACATGGAGTGCTGACTCAGAAAGGAGACCCAACAGGGACGTGTAACAGAACCTCAAGACTGTCCCAAATTAAAACTTTACAAATGTAGGGAACTGGAGATATAGCATAGTGCTATGACCCTTCATTAGAATGCAGGAGGCGCTGGAACAAGAAAGAATGAAGAGAAAAAGTAGAGGGAATGTGGGGGAAAAGCCACAGAGAGGGAAAGGAAATCAACAGAATTATCAAAATAGATTGATAAAAATGAATACAGAATTTAGAGAACTCATATATATGTACACACAGAACAAAAATAAAGCTTACGACTGTTTTGTTGTATCCCATTTGTGAAAAGAAATGATCCCTCAAACACTGCATCATGAATTTGCAAAGACTGGATGAATATCAGAAAGTCTTTGGTTACAGGATCCTCTCACTCCAACTTATCAAACAGCCCATCAAGCTCTCTGGCTCCCTGTTCAGCTTCTGAGGAACCAAAAATCACATTTGATACAGCAGTTTCTGTCACTCAATCCTTAGGTCCATTGTGGTTAGAGCTAAAATAAAATTGAAATACCATTTATTTTCAAATATTTTCTAACACAACTGGATTCTAAAACCTAAATGAAATTTCATAGAAGAAACATTTACTACAAGGGGGCGATATTAAACCAAACTCGCATTTTGTCCAAAGAAATAACATGGCAGAATGAAATCAGTTTAAGAACATATCGAGAAAAATATAATTCCAGCTAATAAATGTGTGTGAGGAAAAGATAATTCACACAATACAACTTTTTCCTTTGTGGTGATGTGCTTAGACTCAGATTAATATAATAGCATAAGATGGATAAGATAGAAGTGATTTAAATGAGGTTTTACTTTCTGTGTCTGATTTATTTGTGGGATAAACAGCTCTAGTCACATTTTCTTTATTTTAATATAAATTTTTAATAACAGGAAATAGACCCATGTGTATGAAAATAAAATCTTTTATCTGTGTTTTAGCAGTTAGAGTAGCAGTTCTAAACCTGTGATTTTGATCCCTTTGCGGGAGGAGGAAAATGCAGATCTTTATTATGATTTGTAACAGCAGCAACATCACAGTTAATTAGCAAGAAAAATTATGTTATGGTCGGAGATCGCCAAATCATGAGGAACTGAGGGTCTCAGTATTAGGAGGGTTGAGAACCACTAACTTAGAGGAATGCTTTATTCTTTAATATGTATTTTCAATGAGTTTTTATTTTAGAATGTGTTATTGTGGTGACGGTGGTTGTAAAGAGAGGCAGGGTCTCACTGTGTAGTTAGGGTGGTCTTGAATTATCTTTCTGCCTTAGCTTCCTGAGCAATATGGTTACAGTCAGAAATTATTGTAGTCAGCTTTGAAATATTTCTTTTTCCTTTTAGGAAAAAGGTTTTTAAAAGACAACACAGAGATTTTTTTTTTAATGCTATTGCTAATATCCCACATTTCTACATACATTTGAGAAACTACAAAACTAACTTCCCCCCCTCACTTTTATCTAAGCTGCAAACTTACTTTCAGTTTCACAGATATCTTAGCCACATCTTTCTATTCTAGAAGTCAATACAAAGAGCTATATTGACATTAACCTTCATGCCCATCTGGTCAATGGCAGTCTCTCAGTCTTTTCTTGTTATATATGCCCTTAAATTTTTGAGGAGTACTGACAAGTCCCTACAGAATGCCTGTTTTTTTGTTACACTGAATTTATTACCTCATAGGAAAAGAACTAAGGCCTAGTCCCTGCTCCTCACACTGTACCAGAAGACAACTGATGCCCAGGACAACAATGAGAATATGCCTCATCATTTGTTCAAGGAGTGTCTTGGTACCTGTCATTGGAAGTGAGTTATCTTCAACTGTGTACATGTATTTGCATAACTGTGTACATGTGTATGTGTGTATGTATGTATGTATGTATGTATGTGTGTACATGTATATGTATATATGTGTGTGTGTGTGTATGTATATGTATGCATATGTGTGAGTGTGTGTATGTGTATGTATCTTGGTATGAGAGTTTGATCCTGAGGGAGGTAAAAAACATATTAAAGGGGATTCTTAGATGAGAAAAAATTCATAAGTGCTCATTTAACTAATCAGTCATTTAGTAACATTAGAATGGATTTGGACATTCACATCAAAATCTGAGTTATGACTAAGTGCTCTGACATTTCTTTGATTGCTTTCACTGTTTCAGAGTTGGTCATTGAAGAGTCTTTATAGTTGTACCCTTTATCGTCGCTCATTTCCCCAGCCCTTAATATTCAGGGCATGTCTATCCTCCCTGGTATTCCACATCTCCCATGATCATTTTGAATTTCCCATGCTCCAGAACAGGAATATACTAGTTTTTCACTGAACTCGCCTTCTGTTGGCTAAAAATTGGTATTTAGAAGCTGACATATGGGCCCTAGGTGTGTTTTCTGCTCAAATATTTTTGTTTCTGCATTGTACTTACTGAGGCTGCCAATATGAGTAATAATATTAGTAATACACATGAAACCACATCTGTATTTACTCTTGTATCTGTGTGTCTATATTGTAGGCTGAAAATTACATCATGCTGGAACCCTTGACTACTTCAGCACTGCAGAATTAATTCTAACTCTCCTTTCCTTCCTTTCTTTCTTTCCCCAGGCTCCCTTTCACATTCATGCACAGTTTCTTTCTCCATTAGGAAAACATAAATAAGTAAATAAAAATATACACTTCATTTTTAAATTTTCTTTATATTTATTATTGCATTAAAAGTTTGTTGTACACCTGTTTGTGAAATGTTTATTACTCAGAATGTAAAATGCTTTAACAATATATGATACACTTATCCCTTGGATTACACATATCATGTTTACATGTAGCTTGTTAATTCTGAATATTTTCTAATTAATATACTTACCAACTATGCTTTGCTTACTAGGAAAGGCCATAGGAAAGGCTAGGAATAGTGATGACTGAATACTCGACCTTGATAAAATTATCTCCCACAGCCACTGGTTACATAACTGTGAAGATCAGTGGTGCTCAAGCAGAGTGGCACACAAGGAATTCCTTGGGCATTTTGAAATATACTAATGCCTCGGTCTCTGTTCAAGAGATGCAGATTTGGTTTGCACAGGATTCTGGAGGGAAAATGGGACTTTTAAAGGTTTCACATAAGAATCTGATGTGAAGCCAAGGTTGATACAAGCTTAAGATTTCTTTTCCCTTGTCTAAACTGAGACTTACTAAATCTTGGAGCTGCCTTGTTTCCTGAATGGATATAGTCCAACCTGAGTAAATGGAAACACACACTAATTGACTTTGAACAGTAGGAAACTTTGTATGGTAGATGTTATATTAACATATCATTATAGATGTTATAATGAAAACATCAATATTTTTGTGATAAAAACATAATTAAAATCTTTTAAATTACATTTGAGTGCATGCATACCCAGGTGGATATACACATGTGAGTGTGTGCGAGCCACAGGACTAATTTAGTTGCCAGTCCTCAGGATACATCCACATTGCTTTCTCTGAAACTGGGTCTCCCATTGTACTTGATCTCCCCCTACATAACCAGTGAGTCTCAGGAATTCTCCTGTCTCTGCGTTGTCAGTGCTGGGATTACAAGCACATGTACCATGCCAGGCTGTTTTATAGGGTTCTTAAAGAGATATCTCTCTACTTCTTGTAATCTATAAATATGTAAGTGTTTAAATGTAACGGAAGAGAAACTATGTCAATATCTCTTCATACCTATTGATTTTTATGATTTAGGGCACATCCCTACCTTGATACTTAGACATTTTTAATAGATTATTTTGCAAGTCTAAGACATGCCTCCACAATTCACATTGAATTAAATAATTCATTCTAGCTTTAATCAGTGGCTTACAGCAGGAAATACAAAGTGATTTGTGTTCACGATTTATTCAGTTTAATATGCTTACTACAGATGTGGGTGATACTCTCTGTGTTTTAAGTATTCAGCTGGAACAAACATGAATATTTGAAATCAGTGCATTTCAATGGTGTATATTAAAGATGAATTTTCTATAAGAGAATGCAGTTCTTTTAGAAAATATAGAAAATATAATGGACTTTAGAATACACCTTCTCTAT
>JADRCH010000040.1:13178405-13284368 GCA_019843965.1 Rhynchomys soricoides | reverse complement strand
TAGAAAATATAGAAAATATAATGGACTTTAGAATACACCTTCTCTATGTTGGTTGTTTTTATGAAGTCCATGTTCTGGATTAAAAAATTCTTCCATTAAATTTTTGGATCAACATTCATTTTAATCATTATCCTAGTAGCTAATTGTACCTGAAAATAACGTTTTAGAACAGTTATTCTCTGACTACTTTCTAAAATTCAAAGACATATTATTTTGTACTATTTTAAACTAAGGATAAATTAATATAAACTGAGAGTGTGGTGGTTTGAATACGCTTGGCCTAGGGAGTGGTGCTATTATGAGGTGTCACTTTGTTCAAGGAAGTGTGTCACTGTGTGGGTGGGCTTTGAGACACTCTTCCTACCTGCCTAGAAGCCAATCTTCTCCTGTTTTCTGTCAGAATAATATATAGAACTCTCAGGCTCTCAAGAGTCATGCCTGCCTGAATGCTGCCATGTTTCCTGATATGATGATAATGGACTGAATCTTAGAAACAGAACCCAGCCCTTTATAATAGTAGCCTTAATAATGGTATCTCTTCACAGCAATAAAACCCAAACTAAGACAGCTTTAATGATCTCAGACACAGAAATGATTGATTCATTCTGGAGTTCTCTATTTTCTCTATGAGTGTGTGGAATAGATTAAGTTCTCACACTAATGGCACCTCCTCACAACCTCTTTATTCTGCTCAGTCACCTCAAAGTATGATAGGCCGGCTTCTGAAAGGGAGCGTCTTGTGATGACAAATCTTGATTGTGAAATGGTTGGGATTTAGAACAGCCTAGGCAAAAATATACTTGGGACTATCTGTAGAGTAATTTCAGATAGGTTTAACTGAAGTGGGAATACCCATCTGGAATGATCCGGGCACTATTTCATAGGCTGGGGTCCTAGACCAAATATCAAAGTGTACAGTGAATTGAACACCAACATTCAACACTTTGTTCCCTTGACTGCTTATTCAGTGTGACCAGCCATTCATATTCCTGCTACTTGACTTTCTACTCAAACAGACTGTACTCTCAAACTGTGAGGTAAAATAAACCTGTTCTTCCTTGTGTGGATTTTTTTTCAGACACTTTTAGCTCAGCAGGGATCACAGCAACAAAGACTTGTCTGTGAGCAAACCTGTCACAGACTTCAGGCAGATACTAAAAGGCTTGCAATAATACCCCCAGAATTCCCAAAATATCCTCTTTTTTCTTTTCATCAAGTTAGCCCAGATCACATATGTGGGAATGCATCTGATAATGTAAGGAGTAGCATGTGGGATTGAAGGAAAGACATTGAAGATGCCTACCACTTAAACTGATCACCACCAAAAGCTTCATTTGACTCAACTCTGGAAAAGAAACAATCAAACAACAACAAAGCCAGCCTTGTCTTTAAACTGGTCCTGTAATTTGTTAATCACACTAGAATGTTTTGAGGTAAAATCAACAGTAAATCTGAGAGCACAGGAACTTCTAGGAAGGAACTGGTTGGTGCATGTGCATGAATGTGGAGTTTCATAATTTATCATTATTAGCCCTTACTCATCCTTCAGTGATCTTCCTTGTGATGCTGGGCTGTTGTTATTTGGAAAGTTTTCCTTTGACTTCTGAATTTCTCCTATGCTCAGCCTTTAGGAGAGGCTATAAGAAAGCCAGCATCAGTGGCAAAAAGGGCATGTGAACCTTCTTTTGAACTCAGGAGAGATTTTTAGCAACAATTTCCAATTCTACAGCTTTTGTCCAAATGAATTGGTCTGCTGTTTAGTTTACATCCAAAATGCAGCCAAAGATAAGCCTGAACTTTCTATCCACTTGCCTTTACCTACAAAATACTAAGACTATAGGAGTACTTCATCTCACCCATTCTATGAAGTACTGAGGATGGACCCAGGGCTTTATGCTTGCTAAGCAAGCACTTTATCAACTGAGAAACAGCTCAAATAAATAAAATTTATTTTTGTTGCAGTTTAGGTGATGGTTAATCTTCATTGCCAACTTGAAGGGATATAGAGTCAGCATAGACACCCTCCTTTAGATATGACTATGAAGATATTTATTTAACAGGACATGAAGATGTGGCCTGAATGTGAACAATGCCATCTTCTGGGCTGGGGAGTAGACTGAATAAAATGAGCAAGTGAGCTGAGATCCCACGTACACCTCTCTCCATTTCATGATTGTGGGTATAATATCATGAGCTGCCTCACAGTCCTGTCCCCAGTCTTTCCTGACACAATAAATGGATCCTCAAATTGAGCTACAATAAAATGCTTCCTTCCAAAATTGCTTTGAGCAGGTGTTTTGCCATAACAATAAGAACAGTAACTAATAAAGCAACTGATGAATATTGAAGAAAATTCCTTAATTATTGTATTGACTTAATTTATTTATGCATGCACTTAATTTATTTAGTATAGGGCAAATTATATTTAGTATAAAGCCTGTGTGTGTTTACAATGTACACAAACTGTGCTATTGTCAATATACAACCATTTCTACATTTCTCACACTTTATTTATGTATGACAAAGGATATTTAATATAATTATCTGATGTATAACCTGTGAAAAATTCAAATATATCAATACAAACAATGGGAAGAGTAAACAGCTATAAAATAGGACACAAGCATTAGGATTATATTCCATATGAAAACTTTATCATAGAAAAATTATTATTTAAGCCACTTGTGCAATAAGCAAGGGAACCATTAGGGCCCTATAGACCTAACTATCCCTGTTTAGAGATCCATGTGAAGCTTAAAGTGGAACTATTAGTGCTGGCAATTAAAAAAATATACTTGAAGTCAAATATATGAATGTGCTTATTAATAACAACCATCATAAAACAGGACCTCCTCATTCTCTCAAATGTTTCCTAAATGCCTCTTTTGCCCCCGGAAAATCCTGTGAATTTTACTGGCAGATATTTTACCCCATGCAACCTTTTCTTTCTGCTTTATTTTCTTTGTCCTCTACTCTTTGCAACAAGAAAGCATGCTCACCCAGGTGATTCTTTTTGTCAGAGAGGCCACTTGGAATGGCTACCATTTTTCTTCTTCTTTCTTCATAAGAGGCAGAGCAGTACTGCAGATAAACAACAAATGTTTGGATGGTTCTTTTATGAAAAGTGCTAGATTTCTTTCACACGAGATGTGTTTATTTAAAAGTATTTAAAATTGATATTGTCGGAGAACCTGCTGCTAAAGTCTGCCACTTCATTATGCCAGGGCAGCATGGCCCTCCTATGGTCCATATCAGATTACAGTAGCAGGAGTCAGAGGGGCATAATTTGAAAAATAGAATCTAATGATGTTGTTGTTTTCAGTTGGTGAGACAAGGGCTCCCTACAGATGCGCAAGCCTGTATCAGCAAAGTGTAGGTGATTTGTCACACACTATTATAAACCTGTGGGAATGCAGGCTGGGATTTGAGGGAGATTAAATAAAACACAGGGATAAGAAGAGCTATTTTATAGAGATAAAGGGAGAAAATATATGAAAGGGAAAAAAGGCAATAGTTTGAGAAAGAAAGATACCACTTCAGAGACTAACATGCTAATTTGATGCTGTATGTTTCGGTTGCTTTTCTTATTATCTGTAGTTTTTGGTTATTAAGATGAGTCAATTTTATGTGTGCTTTTGTTGATACCTGTTTGTGACAAATGAAAACGTATTAGTTAGACTGAAAAGCTATCATTGATGCTAACTTTAGTCATATATTAGGTACCTTCTTACTATATTTTATTGATCTACCAATGCCTTACATGATTGGTGCCAAATAAAGGCCCACAGCATGTTCACCAGTAAATCTTAATTAAAATATGTAATACAGTAATTTGGAGAACTTTCAGTAACTTTTGGTTAGCTTGGTGTTGCAGGATAGACTCAGTGCAGAAGTTAAGAGGAATGGATGATGGACATGGGAGCTGTAGTTAGGACAATCTCTTCTGAGACTGGTAGGTTCCATCATCACATAGAAAGCTACTCAGGAAATGTCTCTTCAAGCCTTATTCCCAAGAAACATCCCCATCTTCAGTCAAGATCAACAGGATTTCCTGAATTTCCGCCACCTGGGATTCCTATTAGCTTCAGTACTCAGATTGGCTTACTTTCTTGTTCATAAGCTTATCTATTATCTATAGCTATGAGTCATACATTTAAATCTTAAAACTTTAAACTCAACCTTAAGAACATATTAAATACAAAGAATTTCTTTTTAACTAAATAATGAGTTAGTTTGGACAATCCATTTATTTATATTTCTTATCCAAATGGCTCCAGCAAAAAAAACAATATTCCCTAATTGTTTGTTTATTTATTTCTTCATAATTTGATACACATGTATAACATTTTGGCTGCTCTTTCCCCACGCCTTCTCTTACCTCTAGTCTACCTCATCCACAGCCCAGCCCCTACCCATCCTAGCCTACTGAACCCTAAATTCATGATTTAAAGCCTGTGAACCCAATTAGTTTAGGCAGGTTCCTCTGCTAGAACTATCCCTTAGACAGTTGAAGGTAATGATTTGCTTCTCCATTAATCTATCGATAGCCAATAGTTCAATAGTAAGGAGTAGAGCCTCTGAGTCATTCCTCCATCCATGACAGATTACTGGGATACTCTTGTAAAGACCAGTACAGGCATCTGCAGTGCTTTGAGACATTGGGTGCAGTGACTGCCTTGCCCAAATGATGACATTTTCACAGCCCTTCTCCTATCTTCTTACTCTTATGTTCGTTCTGTCCCAGCCTCCCACTGTTCCTTGAGCTTTAGAGGAGATGGCAGGAATATCTTTCCTAAACACAAGCATTAAGTGATGAGTGCATCACTTATTGTCTGAACCTTGATCAACTATGTGTCTGCATTCACCCAAAAGAGAGGCTTCTTTTAGTAAGACTAAGAGTAGCAGTTATCTACAGGTGTAAATCTAAGTGGATAGATGGCACTTTGACATCGTTTGATTTAACTAAGCAATATTATTTAGTTACCTCTAAGAACCTATGACTTTTGATGCCATGGATTTTTAATAAGTTTTACACTATTGGTCATGAGTTCCCTACGATGGAGTAGACTTCAAATTCAATCAGAATGAGATTGGTTTACCACCGCACAAGGAATGCTAAGAGTGGGCATTTTTTTTTTTTAAACTGGTACATGGGTTTGTTCACAAGGCTCACAACTGTATAAGAAAACTGATGACTTTTTTTCTCCCAGGAGCCTGAATAGAGGGGCTGTATCTGGGACTATGTGTTTTAGAAAATATTCTATTGCACAAACAATGAAAAATGAATATTCTCTCAATAACTTGGAAAACTTTTAATGAAAACAAAAGAATATTTTAATATATAATCCATAGTCTTTACCGTGTCTCTTCTTTAAAAATACAATCTAATTTTTAAAATTGTATGGAGATACTTTCAAACTTTTCTTAGAAAATTCGAATCTGGGGCATTAAACTACATTCTCTTAACATAAGGGAGATATCATAGGAAATCAATAATGATGAAAGATAATTCTATCAGGGATTTATTAAAATATAATGAGCAGGAATATCCATGTGGACAACACTGAGTCTTATTGGAGAATGTAAAAGTTCAGTTCTCTGTGGGTACCTGGGTTTTCTTCTTGTTTTTTTTTTTTCATCCTTGGCTGACATTCACAGATGCCATTGTCTCTGCATCTTTAGCCACATCACTAGCCTTCTGTGCCATTTAGCTTTTTAAAGTGTTTGTAGCAATCTAAATCTTGACACCTTTCTAGAACATTATTGGCTTTATTATTTACATCTTGTTATACATGCAAAAATTCAATGGAAAGGAATCACAAAAAGAGTCAGAGTTTCAACAAAAATTTCTTTTGTGTAGTTTTGTCTCTGTTTAGGATAAGTCTGATGGCATCTAAATGCACCTGTCACATTTAAACACTTAATGTCCCTTTATATAAGAAGAAACATGTTAGAATACAAAAATAGATGATGCATCTGCTTCCCACCCTCAGAAAAATATTTTTTTATGAAAGTGTATTTTTCAAAAAGGTGGCTAGTTCAATATAATTATATTAAAATTACTTTTCTGTATAGTGGTAATAACCTTCATAATATATAATTTACAAAAAAAACCCTATATCACACCTGTAAAATGAAATACATAGATAAAAAAGCAAACTATTCAAAAAATCAACTCAAACTTCATGTGAAATATAAAGCTATCAATTTAGGAAGAAAATTTAATAAATGGAAAAGATATTCTGATTGAAGATTATAATGGTTAGTTTCCTATGTCTTCTTAGATAAGCTATTGTATGCAATTATATCAAAGTCTAATATAGGTATTCCTGTGAAAGCATTTGTAGATGTAGTTTATATTTAGGGACTTTTAGTGTTAGTATAGGTGAGTCTTACCCAAATTAATTGAAAAATGTTCAGAGTAAAACAGATTTCTTTTAGGGTAAATTAATTCTCCCTAAAGCCTGAGGTCATCACCCTTGGGGAATTCTAGGCCACTGTCACACAGAATACTTATCTTTGCATATTTGCATATTTTCTTGTTTTGGACTTTGGTTTTGGCTAAGTATGATACTCACTATTTGACACTTGTTCTGCTTATGGTTCCTGTGCTCTTTGCAAATGTACTGAGGTAGCAACAAGTCTGAGCTGTTTGGCCTCTGCTTTAATTGCACTTTTATGAACAGGTTTTGTTATTCCTTCTGATTTGTTTTGTTTCTTTGAAAGGATTGTGCAAATCTTTGTCCTCAGTTTATATGTCCTGTGTTTGTTTTTGTTGTTGTTGCAGCTATTAGGATACCAGGGAAAAGCTTGCTTTAAGAAAGAAAAGTACAATTTACAACCACACTCAGATTAGGAAATTTTGTTGGTGGAGGTGACAGGGGTGGTGGTTTTTAGCCAATTAGTAGTCTCTTGAAAAAACTTTGCAATATGTCATCAATAAAACTGGATATATTTATCCTTTTACTAGAAGTTTTGCACTGCAAACGTGGCTAAGATCCAGAAAAAACATTCTGTCTAGTTTTTTTATCAGTCTGGATTGAGGCTGTGACATTTGTGTTTGGAATTAGATAGTAATTAGATTGCAGGTCCAAAACTGTAGAGCACTGTTACCTCTCATAGGAACGTGTAAAACTAAACCCCAAACGTCAAAGAAAACAAGTATCTTTTTTGTGAATGTTGTACTGTAATAATTCTTCCTTTTGTTTATATCTTCCTCAATGTCATTATTTCAAGAAGAATAATTTGGGCTTTTAATCATCATTTAAAGGACAATTTCACTTGATCAAATTTACCTATTGAGTGAATTGTTCTGAAAGTCTGAAAGACTAAAATTCATTATGCTATCATGGACAACATTACTTATTTGTATACAGAGCCCTTTAAACAAAATTATTATTAAACATTTTTCTTTTCTAAAATATTCTTTTGGCAAAGCTAGTAAGCTATTAAGCATATTGTAAGCAACACGGGGAGTTACCCTAGTGGGGCCTTCTGCTCCTGTGCTCCTGTGTTCCTGTGTGTATCTGTTACATATTGGCTTCTGTGCTTCCATTTTGTTTGATAACTTCTTCCCCAACTTCATTATCTCAAGGTAGAAACCTTTTCAAACATGTCTTCCAAGATCTCCAAATGCCAGTTTCCTCTAAGCCTCTCTACCTGCAAGTCAGTATACAGACACTCATGGAATCTAAACATTGGGCTACAGCATAATTAAAAGAGATAATTAAGGATTTACTAAACCAGATGCCCAGGAAGTACTTATGGAAGAATTTAGAATTCTCTGGAAGAATTTAGGGTGTAATGTCAGCTGGTCTGTATCATGATACTAAATTTTGTATGAGCTCTATTGCTGAGCTCTACAGATCTATTCTGTTTATAATCAAATTACATTCAGTTTGCACATTCTTTTGTCTTTGCTCTTATATTCAATTGTTATGGGGATATTTGGCTTCATAAACTGCCACTACTTTAAATAAAATATGAAACAAACTGCTGAATGCAAATACATTTACCTGCATTTTGGGCAACCAGGAAGAGAAATGCTACTAGATTATCTATGCTTTTTCTGTAACCATATTATGTTTCTGGGGATGGGGGGAGTGTTAGGAGGAGGAGGATCAGCAAGTGAGTAAATCAGCAAGACCATTTTATTCTAGGATCATGGGTTCAAATTACTTTAAATATATAAGTTAATTAAGTTATATAATAAATAATATATCATAAAATTTACTTTGTTTTACTATTTAAGCCATGTATTTATTTATTTCCTAAAATACAAATCTCTGTGGATAGTCAGCTATCCCACCATAATGCTGCATATACATAATCACAATATCCCAGTAGGATAATGAAACATACACTGTTTTTAAAAATTCACTGAGTTCATCTGATCTAAGCTAAACTTATCTGAGCAAAGTTAAAGAAGGCTGCAGGGTTTGGGGCAGCTGTGTTTTTCAGTAAACACCTGTCAGTCAGAAGGACCAGCTATGCTGTTTGTCTCTTAACCTCTTTCAAACAGCAAGTTGTCTAGTTTAAAAGTGTGCATTTATTTCAGAATATGTTTTCACAAGTGAAGTGACAGAAATTTCAGAGTAAAAGATAAAAGAGGAAGGTATGTTGTTGTAAACACATTTGGACTTCTGACCATGATTTTCTGAACCAAACTATCAATTAAAATCTAATAAAACATCATAAAAAGCAAACAAAAATTCAAGAAAGCAAGTAGGATCTCAGGACATCATCTTAGACTTATCAGTGAACCTGGTACAGTATTATTCCCAACTCTTACCAGCAAAGAAGGTTAGCTGCAAGCCTAGCATCACACTCAAAATAAGTGAACGTGGCCTTTGTTATCACTTTTTGCTGAGTCAGGTATTTCTCTCAGACTACACACAGGAGCAATCCAATGAGATGCTGAGATTTTAGATGTGTGTCTGAAGGGAACCCTAAATCTGTGCTTCTGTAAAACATTTCTTCTGGCATCAAATCAATCACAGACAACAGAGGGAACCCTTAGTATTAAAAAGAAACAATTGTAATTCTTAAAACATAAAATGTGTTTTCAGACAACTTCAAAGAGGCTTCAAAAAAGTTGGGAACATTTTATAACAACATCTCTGTTAACAATGATTTTACAAGGATGTTTTATAAAATTTGCTCTGTCATATAAGTCATCAGAAAAACCCATATAATTAATTGTGGAGGATATATTTGCAAAATTCAACTGTATTAATGGTAAAATTTTTAAAAAATATAAGAAAAAATAAAATTCAGTAAACAAAGTAAGTGAGTAAATGTGCATGTGTATGCATCACACAGAATACTTCATGTTGAGAGACAGTAGAGTAGTCTGTTTTTACATAGAGAAGAAAGTGAATTTTTTATCCCAATCAACCTATTTAATATTTTAGGGAACACAAATATTGTGTTGGATTTCTAAATAATGTTAAAAGAATTCTCTGCTAGGCATGTAAGAAAAAAATATCCCATGTAAAAATTTGAAAAGATAATTTATACCAGTCATAAAATAAACTAAGAAACCTTAATAGCAGTGAGTCTGCAATGGATAAATAGATAAGTAATTGATAAATAGATAAGTAATAGGAGAAATTATACTGTGATATGCATGTCAGGGTCTAGCTGTGGTTCTGCATCCTCTGCCTCCTCCCTCTCAGGGTGTCGAGATGACACTGTACACCAGACCGGAAGGGTGAGTCTGCAGCCTTAGTGACACTGCTCTTTTAGATGTAGGCCTTCTCAGACAATCTTCAATGAAACAGCTCTCTTAGCTGAACTTAGCAGTGTACATACCTTTACTTACAATGGGCTTGTACATATACACTTTATTCAGGTTGAACTAGGGGTGGATATGGACCTTAGAGAGCAGGAAGGAGTTTTCAGGATTAACTAAATAGATAGCAAGGGAGATGAGGAACTGGGGATACCCACTGAGGGTCCCAGACACCAGAGAAAAGTGAGGCTCCCAGGACCCAACAAGATTGACTTTAGCTGTAATTAATGCGCAGAGAAGGGGGAAATAGAACCTGTGGAGACCACCTCCAGTAGATAGGCATGGACCCTTGGGGCCACACACCCATCTCAAAGTTTTTTAACTCAGAAATATTTCTGTCCAAGGGAAGAACTGGGACAGAAAATGGAACACAGACTGAAGGAAGGGCCAACCAGGGAACGACCCCACTTGGGGATCCATCATGTCTGCAGACACCAAACCCAGCACTGTTGCCATGGTCAAGAGGCGCTTGCTGACAGGAACCAAGTGTGGCAGTTCCTGGAGAGGTCCATCCAGCCACTGACCAATGCAGATGTGGATGCTTGGAGTCAACCATCAGACTGAACTTAGGGAACTTGGTAGGGGTGCTGGCAGAAGAATTGGAGGAGCAGAGGGGGATTGCAACCCCATGAGAAGAACAACATAGGCTGGACTGATTACCCAGTTCTCCCAGAGACTAAACCACCAACCAGGGAGTATAGCTAGAGGGATCTACGGCTCCAGCTACATATGTAGCAGAATATGGCCTTGCTTGACAGCACCAGAGGAGAGGCCCTTGGTCCTGGGGAGGTTTGATGCTGGATGCTGGTCCGCGTACAGGGATACTGGAGTGGTGGGGCAGGAGAGTACGGGTGTGTGGGGGAGCACTCTCATACAGGTGAAAGGAAGGAGTAGGGCAGATGTGGGATGGAGGTGGCAGAGGGGTAACCAGGAAGTGGGATATCATTGGATGGTGGGTTGGTGGAGGGGTAACAGGGAAGTGGGATATCATTTGAGATGTAAACAAATGGAATGATTAATAATAATAAAACAAGGGGAAAAATCATTGGTTAGAGTAATATGAATGCCTCATTTGTACTCAGAGACATTCCAGGAATCCCAGGTACTGGCTAGCTCTTATTAGAAAACAGGAAGTCGAACTTGTAAATCACCCAAAGACTACTTGACCTTCCCCATGAAAGGATGTGGGAGGTTGGGCTCCTCAGACAAGAAGCACTTCTGGTTAAGGGAGTCTTTCATTTTGCACCAAGCTCAGAGGAGGTATCTGGTCATGGTAGATTTCCACCTTAATGAGTAGGGTTTTTCAACATTGTGTGAGTTATTGTGCTTAGAGATAAGCTTTTTGATATAATCTGGGAATTATATCAAGAGATAAATCAAGCTTTATTAAAACCGTAATTTTTAATCAAGGTATATTGTTAAGGTGAAAGTAAGAAATGTCTATTTTTGAGGACATATGTAGAAAACAAATTCAAAACAAAGCAGAATTGAGATAAAGATCTGAATAGTTGTCTCAACAAAGATGTACCGGTATCATTTAAGCATATGAAGTGATGTCCAAAATATTTTGTTGTTAGAGAATTGCAAATTAAAATACCTGTAAGGTTCTACTCAATCCTGTTGGCCTGCCTAAAGTCTGACAGGCACAGTTGCCTGGTACACACAGTTTAAAAAGACAGTTTGGCAATGCTGTACAATATAAAATGACTCATATAGTAAACAGTAGATCAGCTACTTACTCAGCTTATTAGAAAACATATATAAAAATTCTACAGAAAGATTTAAAGATGTTTTTATACAATATCAGAAACACTAGAAGAAAGTTAAAGCTTAAGTAGGTAAGTAGATAAAAGGAAAAATAAACTGGTGAGTTCACTAATAAATGTTGGTTACCAATAAAATGAATGAACTTATAAACATCATACTTTAAAGGGTAAAACTTCATATAGTGGAATTTTCAAATTTCTTATGAAGCTAGAGTGACTAGTAAACAGAATTTATATTATGAGAAGGTGTCTTGGATCTAGAGAGATGACTCAGTAGATAAAAATGTTTGCTATGCAGGCATGAAAAGATGATTTTGAATTCAAGGCCCTTATCTAAAAACCCAGATGAAAAACTAAGCATAGTGACATATGTCTGTAACTCCAGCATTTCAGAGTAAAGATGTATGGGTCTGATCCTGAGAGGTGCTGGTCAACCAACTATCCAGACAAGATGGCAAACTTTAAGTCTAGTGAAAGATTCTGACTCAAATAAGACAGGGAGTGACAGAGGAAGACTCCAATTTTCTGCTTTAGTCTAAATGTGTGTACACAGAAATGTACAATACATTCAAATAGCCACTTACACACACACACGCACACACACACACACACACGCACACACACACATGACATCATCACACCACTGTCACCACTACCACCACCACACCACAACCACAACAACAAGTATATTAAGCTTGTAGCAGTGATATAAATATTCTGATAGAAAGGAGCAGAGTGAAAGTGTGATAGAACCAGAAGACTGAAGGCAAAAGAGTTATTCATAATCACTGCGTTTTAGACATTTTAATTCTTGATGTCTCTTTCCACTGAAGTAGGAAGCAACAATGCTTACGATGTACACCGGAATTTAACCACGAGATACAAAGCAGATGGGAGTTAACAATGGAGCAACAAGTTAAAGAGAAGTCAGCGAAGAAGGTTAAAATTACCCATATGGTGATACCATTGTAAACATTAATGTGAATTCATGCTTACTTTTAGATATAGATGGACACATATATAAGCATTAGGAGTATATGTGTATGCTCTCTCTTTCTTCACATATATACACATAAAATACAGATGTATGCACTACTACACATATACATTTCCTCAATAAGTTCTGAAGACCTCAAAATAATGATAGCTTAACATCTCTGTCAATACATATATCCTAGAAACCATGATATCCAAGCACAGGTAAACTCTTATAATTCATATCTGTGAAGACTTCTCAGAAAAATGGCTCTATCTCCGGAATATCCTAGACATGCAAGGTGAAATCCCCTTCCTTTTCAATCAGCTCCTTATTCTGTAGGAACCTCCACAGTACCTACATCTCTTCCTTCTTTTTCATCCTTTTACCTCTGAGTTGATAAACTACATTCAAAATGATTGTAGAAGAGGCTTCACCAGCTTTTGAGTCAGTTCCAAAGCCTTTTAAAAATTGAATCTAGTTCATTCTCTGCAAAGTTTATTGTCATTTGGAGTCTGATGTCATAACAATATTCACCACTGCATAAATGGGTTTTCTGTAGTCTTTAGTCAGTTCTTTATCTTACTGTATGAGGACCCCATGACACAGTTGATACAGCTGGTGAAGTTCTTTCACTTATCTACAATGCATCGTGGCCATGGCTACACATGGCTACTGGAGTGGTCTAATGTCCCATTCCTCAGCAAACTGAGTCCTTGGCAGCTTAAGGAAGCACAGGTACATATCTATCATCATGTTCCCTCTTCTTTGTTTGCCCAACATGTTCTTGGCCCTGCAAGGTCGAAAGCCAAACCTGGACAAAATAAATTTATAGTGTGGATACATACTAGACATTATTAAGGATGATGATGAAGATCAACACCAACAGCAATAAATTTTACTGACAGAATGCACTTCTGATGTGATGAAAATAGCAACTCACTGCTGGCATCTACTCCATTCAAAATATGACCCAGTACAGTGGTTGTAGCCTTTAATGTTTGAGGACATATGGGAACTCACAGGTCTTAATCTCCCAAATAGACATCCATTCTTGTCACTGAGCTTATTGTTATTGTTGTTGTTAGTCTTTAGTGTCTAGTGGGTTCATTATTGCCCTGTTATGGTGTAAATCTTTTTAAATTCTTTATATATGTATATATTTGTTGTCTAACAGTTTCTGCAATATTGAAAAATTCCATCCTGCATGGCAGCTTCTTAATCAGGAAGGTGAATAACTAAAAATAGCTCCAGAAGTTCCTGAAACTAACCAGGTTCCCTAGGCTAACCCTTCCAGAGTAAGCAAAGCTTCTGCAAAGAAGTCTCTAAAGCCAGACTAGCTGCCAGGGACCAGCAGAAACCAGTAAATCAAATAAACATTGAAGAGTTTTAGATCAGAGTCACACGGAAAGAATATTCTCCAAACAATTGAGCTGTCTATAGGCTGTGCAATGTGTTTCAGGTTCCCAGCCTTGTTAGCTACTGCCTATGCTGACAATAGCTAAGTTATTCTTGTTCCTATAAGTTAACCTTCATCTATACTCTTACAAGTAACTATAATAAAACTCATTGGTTCATTAATTTGGGAATTGGTGATATTCATGCTATGGTCTCTCATAGGACCCTTATCTGAGTGAATACATATGTGAGTTATGTCTCCTCAGGAAAAGTTTTGTCAAACAGAAGTATTATAGGAAGTTTCAATTATAATAAGACTTATATAATAACATATAATATTAATATAATATTTATCATATGATATAAATTATATATATATGATATTATATCATATATAATAATTATCATATGACTTTATAAAAAGGTCTTTAGTGTTAGTAGTCTCCAATATTGTATTCCTTCTTCTCCCTTGACCTTCTCTCCCACCCCATTTAATCTTTCTCATTCAGTTATTCCTCTCTTTTATATATAATTTCATTTATTTTTCTAACTTTAGCTTCTTATTAATTTCCTGACTTCTATGTGTTCCAAATAAAATATACATAATACACATACACATACACACACACACACAGATATAGAGAGGGGGGAGGGAGAAAGAGAGGGAGAGGGAAAAGAGAAAGGGAGAGGGAGAAAGAGAAAGAGAGAGAGAGAGCACATGTGATAAATGTGACAATCGTTTTTCTGGGTCTGGGTTACTTCATTATGAATATATATTTTCTGCTTCATTTATTTACCTAAAATTTAATTATTTTGCTTTAAAAAACAACATAATACTATTTCACTGGATAAATATGCTATACACACGAGTCATAGAACACAGAGAAATTAAGTTCATATAGAAAGGGAAACTTCATCACTATTGGCTAGAATTCATAGTTCTGATATGCTATCAGAGGAGAAAAGTAATTGACAATTTACCTAGCACTAAGTGTTGTAAGTTACAGTATCAACTGTCCTAGAGAGAGAAATGCAGAAATATCATGGATGTAACCATGATTTCTGATTATATTTATGAACAACTTAGAAGTCATATCTGATACTGTTATTTAGGTCAAAAGTTAGATCTACAGGTTAAAGGCCCTACGAGGGAAACTTCCAGCATTATATTGCAAAAAAGATTGATTATTAATGAATTATCACTGTATCTATCTATTTTGGCATCTTTCAACACAGAAGTTTTAGTTGAGTACACGGAGATATTATTTTCTAGTCACATTAGGGAAGTTACACATATACAGTAGTTATGACAGCATGAACAAGAGCTATACAAGCTCAACCCAGACAAAATCTCAACATGGAGAGGAGATGTGATGCTGAAGTATCATCCTTAGCTGTTGGACAGGGAGAATCAATTCTCTTGAAGGATGTGGCCTCTTGTAGGTCAAGCATGTCCCACTGGATAACCTCATACTCAAGAGCATAGGGGCAGAGCAACTGGACGTAGAGGGTATTGTTTTGTTTTTAAAAGTCAGAGGATGGAATGTCAGATAGGTAAGGAAGGAGGTATAGGTACATGCAGGGGTTACAGGAGGAGGTCAGTATGATCAAATTTCATCCTATGAAATTCTCAACAAACTAATGGGAAAAGCATAAGACAATGATAAGAAAACAAAATATATATCCAAATCTAATCATAAGGAAAGCAATATGGGAAGCCCACCTAAGAACATACAAACAATAGTGAACTAAAACTCCCAAAATAAATCATGACATTATAAGTAATAGAGGCATGGCCTTGTTGGGCATCAATGGGAGAGGCCCTTGGTTCTGTGAATGCTCCATGCCCCAGGGTAGGCCAGGACAAGGAGGTGGGAGTGGGTGGGTGGTAGGTGGGGAAACATCCTCTTAGAAGCAGAGGGAAGGGGAGGGGATAGGGGGTTCCATGGAGAAATCAGGAAAAGGATAGCATTTGAAATGTAAACAAAGAAAATATCCAATAAAAAAAATAAGTAATAGTGGCTTTGATAGACTGTCATAATCATCCAGAGACAAAGAAAACATGTGCAAAATGACATCATATAGATAAGAAGCTTTAGCAGAAAATAAATGCACAGAACCAATTAATAAAATATAAATAAATTATAAATTTTATTTAATTTATAACAAAATATCATATTATTATAAGACATTAAAAACAGGTAAATCTGGGTTTGGGGTATATGGAAACTGTATGTTATCTGTTGGAGACACCCCACACTAAGTTCGAGATGCCTGGGATCCCTGATGACAAAGAAGAAAAACATGCTGGGGGTATTGTGTTTCAGAACACGAGGCTATGGCCTCTTGTGGGCTCCAGTATGAGTACTGAGAAGCCCCAAGACCTTCTTCTTTGGCACAATCATCTTGTGATGTCATTTCTGCAATTATACTTAGTAGTTATCATTCTTTTTATCTACTTACTGTTCCTTGTCTTTCTTCTTTTCTTAATTAAACCAGTATTTGGTGACCTGGCAAGACCTAGTAGGAGGCCTCTTGATATTCAGAAATTAGATGTTACCAATAATATTAAAGTGAAGGCTGTTCATGAATTTAAGAGAAATGTATGTCATAGTCATGTGCTCTAGGTGGAAATGAAAGTAACCTAGAGCTGCGGGCAGAGATGAGTAATTCTGCAGCTGTTATCCCAGTCTTAATCTTAATTCTATATAATAAAATAGGAATAAAATGGAGGATGGAATAATATACAGATATTTCCCAGAAAGTTAGCAGTGGGTTCTTTGTGTTCAGGGATGATGGTGGCAGCTCTCTAGCAATTCTCCATACAGGTTAGGTGAGGATGTGTTTGTAGACAGACTGATGGGGTCCAAAAATTACAAAAACTTGCAGGGTCAGCAGTATGTTTGCCCTTTTATGAAATGATACTGTCTCACACATGTCTGAAAGATACTGAGTTTGTAACCACAATACTACTGCTCCCGACCTCACTGGAGAAAAAAAGTTGTATGTGCTGTAAAATTAGTGTGTTTACGATTGTATAGTTATAATTTTTCTGTCTTAAATCAGTACTACTCTGTGTCACAAGATAATGTTGGCACAGGATAATAGAGAAGCATTTACCCTTCCCCCACGGACTTTGTACCCTAACATCCTTGTATGATTTCACTAGGACTGAGTCAAGTTTAAGTGAGCACCCTGACTCCCCAGTTCAAGGGCTCCCATGCCAAAATGAACAGCCTGTCAGTATTGTATCTCAATTGTGTGTTTTCTTATTTGCCTACCAAGTATTCTAAGACCTTGATGACCCCTGACTCTTGTCAAGGCTGGACCCTGCCTTTATCTTCTAAAATTTTGACAATATGAAAATATTCAAATATAAAATATTAAATATTCTTCAAAAAGAGAATGAAGTTTGTTTTTGTTTGTGAAAATGTCTTAACAGTATTAAACATTCTTTTAAAATTCCATTTATTATATATGGTATGGAAACCTATGCACAGCATTAGAGTTATAGGCATGAAAGAATGTCTAATGTAAACAAGGGTATTAAAATTTACATCTGCATATTTGGTTATATTTATTTATAAGAACAAGTAAATTTAGTGATTACATAAACTGATTTTGCTGGCATTTGTTTATGAATTACTTATACATATTTATCTTCTAACAAAATATGGTTAAGATTAGAGAAAAAATAATTACAGAATTGGCTAGCTATAACATAGAATTGATTGGTAAAACAAAAATAAAATTTTGATTTTATTTTAAAATACCATTTCTTTGGTTTACAGTTCCCTCTAGAAAGGCTTAAAGGGTTGTTTGAAGTTCCTAGCAGAATGAGAATGAGATTAAGAACCTTGGCCATCAGGCACATAAGGTTTTGCTCTATTTTTGCTGGCTTGGTAAGTCTTTTATAGGACCAGAATGGCTGTTAGGATCTGCAACAGTGGGTAGAGCTTACAGAAGCACTTGTAATGGGAGTAAATCTATGAAAGTTTTAGTTAGATTAGCTTTCACCTATTTTTATTTTTAGGTAATGGTAATTACATAAATTATATACATAATTTCTCCTATATCAACTTAATTAGACTGAAATTAAATAATTGCAGATTTGATATCAAATGATAAAAATGTCTCTCTAGTTATTGATAATATTATGGTAGTGTTTTGGAAGATTATTATTAAAATGCTGTGAAATCTTTTTACAGAATTCATTTTTAAGTAACAATAGCTCAGATACATGATCTCTGCTGGTGAGGGAAGCAATTAAAGTACAAAAACATTAGATTTCAAGAACATTAAATCTAATCCAGGAAGAGACAGTGACCTGAAATAAGGAAGGCACCCAAGAACAAATGGGTATGACCTTAGCTTTGACTCACTTTATTGGGAATATGGAACCTGAAGAGGCTATTTCTTATATCCAGACAGGAACCCTGGAGGAAAGATAGAGACTCTAACCCACCCACAAAATTTTAACCCCTAATAATAAGGGATGGAAAGGAGACTAAGAAATGACCAACCAATTATCAGGTCAACTTGAGTCCCATCCCAGATGCAAACAACATTCCTTAACACTGTTACCGATACTCTATTATGCTTGCAGACAGGAGCATGCTGTCCTCTGAGAGGCTCCACCTAGCAGTTGATTTAGACAGATACAGACACCCACAGACAAACAGTGAATGAACCTTGGGGACTCTTATGGAAGAATAGGAGGAAGGATTATGGGCCCTGAAGGGGATGATTACTCCAAAGGAAGACCAACAGAGTCAACTAACCTGGATCCTTGAGGCTCTCAGAGTCTGAACTATCAAACAAAGAACAAATACAAGCTGGACTAGGCCTCTCTGGTCATATGTAGCAGATATGAAGGTTGGTCTTCATGTGGGTCCTGAAAAATTGTAACGGGGGCTAACCCAAAAGCTGTTGACTGTATGTGGGATATGTTCTTCTAGCTTGGATGCATTCTCTTGCCTCAGTGGGAGAGGATGTACCTAGCCCAGTAGAGACTTGAAGTGCCAGTGTGAGAAAATACTTGGAGGGGGACCAACCTGCTCAGAAAAGAAGGGGAGGGGAAAGGATTGTGTGACTGGTGACAGGGAGGGGACAGTGAGCAGGATGTAAAGTATATAAGCAAAAAACCTCTCAACCAACCAACCAAACAAAAACAGAAACAAAAAACATGTGTAAATGCTTACATTGATTTGCTTAGAATCTCATAGCTAGGGAGCCTCTAGGCTTCAGAGGTGAACCTGTTACTAATATTTTGCTAAACAAAGTATGAAATTTCTAAATATATATCTCTATACCTCAAATTACCTCAGTTCAGTCCTCATCATAGAAATATCTGGGTGCAGTGAGTGGTGATTGACACAGAGACAACTGGTCAAGTTGAGAACATGTAGTATCAGTTGTCCTCAGTCTCAAATGGGACACATCACATTTCATGTGCAAGATTCAGGGATCTTTATAGAAGTTGAAGATGAAAGAATGCGAGAACCAGAGGCACAAATGGAAGATTTAGTCACAATGGTAGCTTCTGTACATGACAGGACATTTAGCACTCATGAACTTGTGGTGGTTTTGGTTGCTTGTACAAAACCTACAGCGGGTCAAGTCTGTCAGTAATTCAACATGGACCAGATAGAAACTTGTCAATTTTTAATACTAGCTGAAAGCTAATGACTGCTATAGGATTATAGCCAAAGAAAATTAGTCCATATTCCAGGGGACATCCCAACATCCATATATGTATGGACAGCGCTAATTGGATTGAACTGTGTTATTAAACAAAAAATCAGACCTGAAGGTGGAAAGGGGATGGGGGATCAAAGAGGGGTTGGATGGCGGAGAAGGATAGTGAATGGAATGGAAATACATTTTATGTATCAATAAAATTTTGAAAGAATATTTTTAAATTATGTTTTAAAAAGATGTATCTGTAAAGCACAGGGATTTTTTATTATTATTAAATTTAATCTGAAGCTGTTCTTTAATTCCCAAACAGGCTCAGATTTGTACTATCAAAACAAAAATCTTAAATAGATATTATAGAATTACTTAAGACTTTGCTTACTAATTGCTTTAAAAGCCTCAAACAGTTTTAGGTAGGGCAGTCATTCGGATTACACTATTACTATTCTCTACTAAAAAGTTCATGAACAAATATGTATTTTGAATAAATATTTTCTTTTCTGCTATAAGGGTGTCAACAAAATCGTCATAGATGCTCTCATCTGGTTATCATCTAGGATTGTTTAGTCCCAGTATATAGGTGTGATCAGGGCTTGACTGAGTAAATATACAAAAGCTTTAATCAGTGGTATGATTATGGCTAATAATGGAAAAATGGATGAACATTTATAGAATGCAATCTAGATTTTTAATCTAACCACCATCCAACAATGAGAACATAAGCAATAGCTTTTGAACCTCTGAGATCAGAATTAATTTTAGTTAGTCAATACATTTCTTTTAATATCTTCCTTTATTTTACAGAAAAGACAGAGGGTTATTGTCCAGTTCACATAGCTTGGCATATTAATAGAGTGCTTAAACTATTGTGACATTCATATGTTCTGTATGCAACTGTTTTAATATAATTAAATGATGAAAAATTCAAATGGAGTTGTTATATTTTACAGAAAATGAGTTTATAATTTAATTCTTCTGACAGTAGAAAAGTTTTCTGGAAAAACATACACCACAGAGAATTTAATTTCACAAATTTATGGCACTAGGCTATCAAATGAAAGTGTAGATTTTCAATGGCAGTTTAATGTAGACTTGGATCAGAAGCTGAGAGCTGATTATATTTTTGGAAATATATTTATATCTTTGTTTGTGTGAAAGACTCAAACACTCAATAATTTCATTTTCTGAGTAATTCTTGTTGCCTGATTTGGACGTCTGTTTGATTTTTCTGAGTTATAAATGAAAAAGCTAGGGATTTCTATTAGGGATAAGTTTGATTTCCTTAAAACAATGTAGGATTTTATAGCAGTTCTTCAACTTACTGTTTTAAAGCTCAAAATATTATCATAAAGCCAATACAAAACTAATATTCAGGGAAGTTTAATGGTGCCACAGTAGGAAGCTCACATAGAAACAGGAAGAATTTACAGCACCACAAACTGACCTAACCAGGTGGCCAATTAACAGAGCATATAGTTTAAATTACTTTCGAATTGTTTCATCAAGTCCAAGATAATATTGGATCAGAGTAGATTCATGAATAACCTCAGATTAGGTTCAGATAATTTAGGTATATTCATTCTTTAGACATCATAAATGTGGTTAAGTATTAATAATATTTATTTTACTCAGCAGTTATTTTGGCTTTTTTTGCCTGTGTGCTTCTAAAAAGTGGATTTTTTTATTCAGGTTTGGCCATTAACGGTAGACCTTGGAGATAAAAATACCCTGTGATGAAACTAGGTATCTCTCATCCTGGAGTAAAAGCTAGTGGCACATCAATGATAGTTTAATAAAGCATATAAATATCTAGAAGGCCACATATATTAATGGAATCAAAGGATATTATGTTCTCAGTGTAATTAGGCTAGAAAGCAGTATGTTGAATGAAATAATTTTATAATTTTATTTTCATTCAGCACTAATAATAATGAATACTTTCATACCACAATAACATACACATAGAAATATTAAAAATAATAAAGGATGCTAACAATTTAAAAGAGATTACAGCAACTTAAGTATATTACCAATATTAAAATAATTATAATTTACTCTAATATTGGATATTGAAAGTGAGCAAGTCAGTTTTCCAGTGATGATGCATGTATTTCTTTATTTATAAATTAGAATCAGAACAACCTCTTTTATTAGAATTTTCCAGGCATACAGAACTAATATTAGGTATGTGCATATGTACTCGTGCACATGAGTGCTGTGTTTGGGACAGATAATTTTAAGGAGTAAACTCATACAAATGTATAAACAGGCAAATATTTCTGTCATTTCTACGCCAGTATAGATCACTATAAACTTTTAGTAGTGTCCCTTTTTAGTAGTGTTATTGCTGTGTCCAAAGGCTTTGGAATGTTGTATCTCTGTTTTGATATATATGAAAAGATCTTTTATTTTCTTCTCAATTTTCTATCATATTCAAGGAAATTTATACAATTTCTATGTATTTGTGTACCTTTGAAGGTTTTGGTGTTAGTGATTTCAGTTTCATTTCATTTAGTTTTATGTTTTTAAAATTTGTTACTTTTTGAAGAACTGTCTCTCATGTAGGCCATGCAGTGTGCTGGCAAGAATACATTCTTTGAAGCTTTTGGTTGTATGTTTTATAGATATCTCTTAGGCCCATTTGTATTGGGTATAATTTAACTCTACTTTAGTTTTCTGATTTTTATTTTGTTAGATGATAAGTCATACTTAGTATGCTCTTGTTTCCATCAATTAGTATTTATTTACATGCTTTGCTACTGAGTCTACATAAATTTGGAACTATGTGTTTTCTTGTTGAGTGAATCCCTTTATTAACCCTTAAACACACACACACACACATATATTACATCATAAAATATATAAAAATATATACTACTATTTTAATACTCTTTTTAATTTATATCATTATTTGGTATAAATAAGGCTTCTCCTGATTCCTGTTAGATTTCATTGACATGGAATATCTTATCATATTAATTTACTTTCAGTGAATGTATTCTCTAAAAGGTAGTTTTTGTTGTGTTTTTTTTATCTTTTTGCCAACATGTATTTTTACTTTAGGTATGAACCCACCTTAAGTCTTTTTTTCTCTGTATAGCCCTGGCTGTCCTGGAACTCACTCTGTAGACCAGGATGGTCTCGAACTCAGAAATCCACCTACCTCTGCCTTTGCCTCTGTCTCCCAAGTGCTGGGATTAAAGGTGTGTACCACCACTGCCCAGCCCACCTTAAGTCTTTAAAATTGATTTATAATACATGTATATTTGATGTAAATATCACCAGAAAACTCAGTCATTTTTTGAACCATTTTGTCCTTTTAAAAGCTGGTTTTGTATGTCAACTTGACACAAGCTGGAGTTAAAACAGAGAAAGGAGCTTCAGTTGAGAAAATGCCTCCGTGAGATCCAGCTGTAAGGTATTTTCTCTATTAGTGATCAAGGGGAGAGGGTGCACTATGGGTGGTGCCATCCCTGGGCTGTAGTCTTAGGTTCTACAGGAGAGTAAGCTGAGCAAGCCACTGGAAGCAAGCCAGTTAAGTAACATCCTTCCATGGCCTCTGCATCAGCCCTTGCTTCCTGACCTGCTTGAGTTCCAGTCCTGACTTCCTGTGGTGGTGAACAGCAATGTGGAAGTGTAAGCTGAATAAATCCTGCCCTCCCCAGCATGCTTCTTGGTTATGATGTTTGTGCAGAAATAGAAACCCTGACTAAGACACTCTTATAATCTTCCTTTGTAGTAAATAGATTTACTCTTGAACTGTCTTTTTATTTCTAAGTTATTACTTTGGGTACACATATTATAGATTTTTGCTTTGTACTTATTGTGAAGGTTATAGAAATGATTTTCTGATTGTAGCAACTTATATTCAAGTGATAGTATCTCACCATTATATAAAAAAATTTATAATAAAATGCTTTAGATATCCACTCCTTTCTTTCCTACATATAGACATTTAGGCACTCCATGTACTTCATTATATATTGCCTATCTTTTCATAAATCAATGTAGTTAGTCATATAAAGTATTTTGTTTTCACTGTCTTTGCTAAATACATGAGTGTCTTATGCCTCGTGAGAAGCATGATTTTTCCAAACTTACTACTACCAGTGAGTTTTGTAGTTCATAAACATCATTTTCATTTAAAACATTCCTTTCTAAATACTATAAAACATGGCTGATATAAATATAGTATTTCACCTTACATTTATCTTTGCTTTATTATATATGTTATTATTGATTTAAACACATATAATTAAAACATAATATAATATTAAGATATCTCTTTTCAGTAAATCACATTCATATGTTGTTCTCCAAGCAAAATGGTAAATTTTTACATTATTTTATATTATTCTATTTACAAAAAAGAGCAAATATAAAATAAAATAATTCTAGAGCAGAAGACCTAAGAGTTTTATTCACAAATATATTTGAAGCTTTAGGCAGCATGAAAAACACATGCCGTGTTAGAGATAATTTTACCTTATGTATAGTAAGGTCTTACAGTACATTCCAGGTGAAATTTTGGTAAGTATTTCTTTTTTGTTTGGATTGCTTATTATTATAAGTTAGCTGTTAGCTTTCCTTAACAATTCTAAGTTCTGATTCAAGACAGGGCATCTCATTGGATTACACGAGTTTTGCTAGACTGACTAGAGAGTCAGACTCAAGGATCCTGCTATCTCTACCTCCCCAGCATTTGGCTTATACAACACCATGCCTAGCATTTTTATGTGGATCCGTGGGAATTGAATTCAGATCCTCATGATTTACTAACTGAACCTCTACCCTCACAACCAAAATGTAATTTAAACAAATTTCTATGGCTTAAATTTCAAATATAAACTAAAAATTTAATGATTTACTCATTACTAATATGATGTCTTATACAGTCCTTGGAAGGCTTCAGCGCCATCAGGAAGAATAGAAAATGGAATGTAGCCAGTCTGGGCCTGAGTAGACCTTGGACACGAACTCCTCAGCTAGTCCCACAACACCCAGAGGAAGCTCTACTCCCAGGCACTCTAACTTGCCCAGGATCATAGGCTCAGAGATGAAGAGGATACAACATCTGTCCCAACACCAGGAGTAACTGGGACAAGTGGGATCGTGGGACCCAGGAATCTTGTCCAACCATTAGCATGGGTTCCTTTCGGTCTGGGCTGGTTCCCTGGGCAGACCTTTATGCGAGCTCCTAAGCCAGCCCCAGGACACCTAGAGGAAGCTCCACTCCCAGGTGCTCTAATGCGCCCAGGATCCCAGGATCCCAGGATCCCAGGAGCTTGGTCACACTCGGATCCCAGGATTCCAGAGGCAGTTTGACTCCCAGGGGCTGTGACACACCCAGGATCTGAGGATCACAGGATCCCAGAATCACAGGAACCCAGAGACAGCTGGTCTCTGAGGAGTTCTGACACAATCAGGATCACAAGAAGGACAGAATCCAGTCAGATATATGAAGAGCAGATAGCACTAGAGATAATCAGATGGCAGGAGGCAAACATAAGAAAATAAGCAACAGAAACCAAGGTTACCAGGCATCATCAGAACCCAACTCTCACATCATAGCTAGTGCTGGATACACCATCACACCGGAAAAGCAAGATTTGGATCTAAAATCACTTCTCATGATGATGATATAGAACTTTAAGAAGGACATAAGTAACTCCCTAAAAGAATTACAGGAGAACATGGATGAACAGGTAGAGCCCTTAAAGAAGAAACACAAAAATCCCTTAAAGAATTACAGGAAAATACAATCAAACAGGCAAAGGAAATGAACAAAACCATCCAGGATCTAAAAATGGAAATAGAAGCAATAAGGAAATCACAAAGGAAGACAACCTGGGAGTTAGAAAACCTAGGAAAGAGAGCAGGAGTCATAGATGCAAGCATCACTAACAGAATACAGGAGATAGAAGAGAGAATCTCAGGTACAGAAGATTCTATAGAAAACATTGACACAACACTCAACGAAAATTCATAAAACAAAAACTCCTAACCCAAACCCCAAATTCCTCCTATCACATAATCAAAACACCAAATGCACTAAAGAAAGAAAGAATATTAAAAGCAGTAAGGGAAAAAGGTCAAGAAACATATGAAGTCAGACCTATCAGAATTACACTAGACTTCTCACCAGAGATTATGAAAGCTAGAAGATCCTGGGCAGATATCATACAGACCCTAAGAGAACACAAATGCCAGCCTGGACTACTGTACCCAGCAAAACTCTCAATTATTATAGATGGAGAAAACAAGATATTCCTTGACAAAACCAAATTTACAGAATATCTTTCTACAAATCCAGCCCTACAAAGAATAATAAATGGAAAACACCAATACAAGGAGGGAAACTACATCCTAGAAAAAGCAAAAAAGTAATCTTTCAGCAAACCCAAAGGAAGATAGCCACACAAACATAATTCCACTTTTAACACCAAAAATAACAGGAAGTAACAATCACTTTTCCTTAATATCTCTTAACATCAATGGACTCAATTCCCCAATAAAATGACATAGACTAACAGCCTGAATAAGTAAACAAGACCTAGCATTTTGCTGTATCCAGGAAATGTACCTCAGTGACAAAGACAGACACTATCTCAAAGTAAAAGTTTGGAAAACAATTTTCCAAGCAAATGGTCTGAAGATACAAGCTGGATTAGCCATTCTAATATCAAATAAAATAAACTTTCAACCAAAAGTTATCAAAAAAAGATAAGGAAGGACACTTGATAATGGTCAAAGGAAAAATCTACCAAGATGAACTCTCAATTCTGAACATCTATGCTTTAAAACTTACAGGCAGTATAATAATAATATATGTATAAAATACACAAATATGGCACAGTTCAGGTAAGTGACATAATCAGGAGGATAGGACTCAAGGGATTGTTTTCTAAAACATTCTTTAACAGTGATTATAATTGAAATAATTATAATTTTATAGAATTTTACCAAATCCCACCGGTACAATATTATTTGTTGCTAATACTTTAAAATCTTTCATTTTATATATCTGTGGCTTAACTATTAAAAAACTTAAATGTCTTGAAAAAAAAAAACCTATACTTCGTTCTTTACAGAAATAGTCACTACAGAACTAGAAATATTTAAGGTGTAACTTCAGCAAGTGTTGTAGGTATCTGTCTTGAGTCTCAGTGTAATGGCCTTGGGAAATGCAGAGGAATGGTGCTCTTTGCTCAGAGAGAACATTATCTTCAAGGGAGAAAATTGAAGGTATTTGAATTTTATGTTCATCTTAGGGAGGTGAGCCCTGTATATTTTAGAAGACTAGTATTTATTTTCTCTGAATTTAGTCAGGAGTTGTCAACTTATTTCTAGTTGAGTGTGACAGGAATATGGTTTTCAAAGCCTACTGAAAACAAATAACATTAAACATTTGATTTATGAGATTAGGTTACATGTGATATTTTGACTGAAGTCAACTTTCCTTTGTCATTTCAAAAGAGAAAAAATGAATGGCCTATAAAACTGCAAGAGTTAATCTGTCAGAAATAATTTCTAATTGCATAATGTTTTTACAAAGTGTTTTAATTTATTTTAATCATATTTATAATGTGAAAGTATAAGATGATGATAATATTGGCTTCTAAAGTTTTAACCCAAAAGTAGCATTTTAATTATCATAGAAATGTCCACAAGTAATTTCATAATTTATCAATTCTGTATTTAATTTTGACGTTTGTCATAATTCACCATTGTATATAATACTGTGATAGATATTCACAGTACATATATATTTTTGTCAACATAAATTCCTAGAAATAAGTTTACTAGATAAAATTTTAGGCACAATTTATACTTTGGTACTTGTTGGTAAACTGTTCATTAGAAGTACTGTATTGATTTGTACTGTTATAGGGGACACTTCTCTAAAATTTTCTAACAATTTTATATATATCTTCACTAGCACTACATCTGAAAGAGGTCAAATATCCAAAATATATAAAGAACTCAAGAAGTTAAACTCCAAAAAAAAAAAAATATATATAAAGTAACCAACCAATTAGTTACAGAACTAAACAAAAAATTCTCAACAGAAGATTTTTGAATGGTTTAGAAGCAATTAAAGAAATATTCAACATGCTTTGTCATCAGGGAAAAACAAATCAAAACAACACACAAATCCCACCTTACAGGGAAAATGGCTGAGAAGAAAAACACATGCTGGTGATGATGTGGAGAAAAGGGAACACTCCTGCATTGATAGTGTTATTGGAAACATGTAGAACTCTCTCGAAATCAAGCTGGGAGGTCTCTCAAAAAATTGGAACTAGTTTTACATGAAGACCCAGTTACACAACTTTTGAACATATATTCAAAATATGTTCAACCATAGAACAAAAACATGTGCTCCACTATGTTCATGGCAGCTTTATTCATAATAGCCAGAAACAGGAAACAACCCTGATGTACCTCAACAGACAAATTGATACAGAATATTTGGTTCATTTACACAGTGGAATACTATTCAGCTATTTAAAAGGAGGACATTATGAATTTTGCAGACAAATGGGTGGAACTAGAAAATATCATCCTGAATTAGGTGACCCAGATCTAAAGGATATGCATGTTATTTACTTACTGATAAGTGGATATATAGCCATTAAGTACAGGATACTCATGATATATATCCCATAGACCCAAAGAAGTTAAACGAGAAGGAAGATGCTTGAGTCTTACATACTGGTACTATTAGGTGCTGCCTTGTTGGAATAGGTGTGATAAAGGAAGTGTGTCACTGTGGACGTGGGCTTTAAGACCCTCATCCTAGCTACCAGGAAGCCATCCTTCTCTTGTTTATCTTTGGAACAAGATGTTGAACTATCAGCTCTTCCTGCCCCTGACATGCTCCTATCTTGATATAATGGACTTAACCTCTAAACATGTAAGCCAGACTCAAATAAATAGTGTTCTGATAAAAAAGAAAAAAAGAAAGATAGAAAATTGAATTCAAGGGCATTCTTTATCCTGTCATAGGTTCTTATCTTTTACTCCAAACTTTATACAACCTTATTTTATAATTAGGAGCCAAATTGCTTCTTGATACTCATTTGCATCTATGTGTCTGCTGGTACCCACAATTAGTGCCCAACAATCAATATCTTTCAAGCCACATATTCACACATCTTAAAGGGTGACCTACAGGTTTCAAATGGAAAGCTACATTTATGTGTTTAACTTTCTTTTTATTTTTGACCTGTCTGTCATAAATCAAAAAAATTTAGTGAGATTTGCAGATGTTCCAGCAGAACTATATGCACAAATTCATTGGCCAGCACTAACTTGTATTATCCTGCAGAGTGGTGGTCCCTCAAGTCCTTTGCACCATCATTTAGCATCAGCACTGACTAACCCACACAGTAGAACATTGTGTTGCATGTCTCTACTTGCTGCACCATCACTAACCTCAACCTGTATGGATACAGCTATAAGAACACTCATATCTATAAGTCTTGGTGACTGAGTCTCTAAGCCAGTCAAAAAGGCTTATGGAGATAACTTTAAGGCCAGGCAATCACATGTGAGCTGTAACGTCACCAGCGGGGCAAATACAGAAGTTCCTACAAAGTCTCTGTCAGCCTAGAGAGGGATGATGATCCTCACTGGTAGGGGCAGATGCACCATCACAATGGGTAACTTCTTCCCCAAGCATAAATACCTTCTCATCTCTTTTCTAGCTCCTTATCAAGCCTGTATTATTATTTAATGCACAACCATCATAGCCAAGTGATAGTTCCCTACTGGCAGCTGGAAAACTTGCTGAGGAGTCTGTGGACCTTTATCTATTACCCTGAGTGTCAGTCTTATAAACTGATTTTCTTTCTTAGTCCTTGAACTTTTTTGTTCTATTTACTCTTGGACTTCAAAGCCTTTTATGGGAAGACTAATGTAATGTAAACTGGCATTACTTTATGAGTTGTTTCACTTCTTTTGTAGGCTGGATGTGAAAATAAATTTTATTTGTCTGAGTTAACTTTCATCACAGAGATTGGCTACTGAGTCAGTTCAACCTATCTAGTTCTTTCTGAACTCTGGCTGGCTGGTTTAACTCAGCTGTTCTGTCTCAAACTCCTCTTCAACCTGAATGATTCAATCTGGCTTCTCTCAGCTTCTCACTGAATTGCTCTGCTTGGCCTCAAACTAACTCTAGCATTGTGTTCTAATCTTCTGACTCATTCTTATTGTCTGGGTTCAACTGCATCTGCTGACACACACTCAGCTGGATAAACTTATGAATTAACTCTGCTCCACTCCACTGCATTCACTACACTGACTTCCAACTCACTGAACACAACTGATTGACTGACTCTCCCTGCACTGCTTCTAACTAGCTTCTCCTGAGTTTGGCATATTCTATCTTTGACAGATTCTGACAGAATTTGACAGAATCTTTCTCTGATTTGTCACTTTATCTGCCCCTCAATTAGACGTCACATTCAAATATGCCTGCTTTCTTCTACAAAGTAATTTTACCTAATATGTGTTTAAGCTAAAATTTGTATGCTGTTTAACTATTACAATAGGAATGATCTTCAGTACCATGAAACTCAACAGTCCAAATGGCATTACAAAGATCCATTGATGTAATGATACTTCATACCTGCAATCCTGATTATCTGTCCTTTAGTAAATGATCAATTCAGTATCAAGATTTTCTAGTCTTCCAGTCTGAGGAATGACCTGTCCTTTTCCAGGTGTTTCGTTCAGACAGTTTGTTGAAATGTCCCCATACAGGAGGAATCAGTTTTGTGCATCAGCTGTATTGCTGTCTTTCTGCATCTTCTGGAAAATTGTTTACATCATTTACTTTTTATAATTTGACTATATAATTATCTTAGATTAAACTTCTCTGAGTTCAAGATCATTGTTGTCATCAATTTATAAACACCTGGAAGTACATTTATATTATAAAATAATAATTTTAAAGTTGTCTTTCTATAAATAGCTATCTAAATTTTTACTTTGAAATCCCTCTTGAATCCCAATAACCTGCATATTTGCATTTTCAAGCTGTCCTGAAATCTGGTTTGTTCATTCCTTTGCATTTTTTTCTTCTCTGCTATCTTTCATATCATTACTGTTTTCTGTTAGATCTGATTGGTACCTTCTACCATGTTTTTTTTTTTTTTTAAATCTCAGTCAGCCTATTTCTCAGGTCAAGTATCTCCCCTTGATTTCCTTTATTAACAAGTCACACTTCTACTTCACCTATAATAAATGTGGAAATTATCTCTGCAGAAGAGAAGAGATGTCCTTGAGTACCATATATTCTTCTTTTATATTCTGGAGTTATAGGCAGTTTCCCATCTGTACTAATGGATTCACAGCTATTTTAAGATCATTGGAAATGATATTTAATATTAATCACATTCAAAATTTAAATTTTTATACATACATGGGCTAGTAATATGAAATAAATCCATCCTGTGATATTTGGCTGTGATTTGGTGCAGAAGTTGGCAAACAGTAATTTGATAATGGGAATATAAATTACTTTTGTACTTGATGGTTGACAGGTAAGGAATACAGATCGTAGGTCACAATATTCTCAACTGACAATAAGTTTAATGGGATATAACTCTATCTTAAGGCAAGGATCATTTTTACTATGATTTTAAGTTAATACATATATTTTATGATACAAAATTACATGAGGAGGGATTCTAGAGGGAGGAAGATAAAGATGTTTGCTAAAATCATGTTAGTGTATAATAAAGACGTATTGATAATTATTCAGTTCTCATTTCTGTGATGTTCTGCTTTTAGGTAAAATACAGCTATGTTTTGCACTACACATTTTGCACTCTAAAGCACTTTGAATGGTCAGTGTTCATGACATGGTAAACTGTGTCAACTCTTCATTTCTGGAATGTTTGCAGACATTTTGTGGAATGATGTTAAATCCTCAAGTTTTTCAGTAGGAAATGATCTCAGCCCTTTCATGATAGGAGTAAATCAATGTAATTAGTATTGCCAGGCTGCTGGTTGATGTCCAGTGTGGAACTGTGCCATAACTGGGCCCAAGTTGAGCAGTGGGTGAAGTTCAGTGGTAGATCATTTGCTTCACATATAAGGATTCCTGTGCTCAATCCCTAGGATTGATTAAAAAACAAAAAAAAAAGAAGACAGAAAGAAAGAAAGATAGGAAGAAAAATATAAAAGAGAGAGAGAGAGAGAGAGAGAGAGAGAGAGAGAGAGAGAGAGAGGAAAGAAAGAATCAAAAGAATCATTGCTCATCTCTTCTGGGAGAGATTACCCACTCATCAATGATTATATTCAGAATTGGCCTTGGTAAGTAGAAATTCGTGTTGCTGATCCTATGTCTGGCCTTATTCACTTTGCTATTTTATTGAAAATAAAATTTAATAACAACAAGATTTATTTTGATCACATTAAATATGTAAGGAAAGTGTTAATTCACTATTTAAGTGTATGTTGTTGCCTCTCACAACATTACCAATTATTTGTAGTGTCACCTATTTTTATTTGGTGATACTTTCATGATATCATGTTTGAAAACATTTATCTCATTTGAATTAACTTATTTTGACTTGGAAAGAAAAGGTGAGTATTTTAATGCAAAGTGACAGATTCAAATTAGCTTTATAATTAAATGTAAAATGTATACAGGTGTTAAAGAAAAATTGTATTAACTAAAGCATGCAAGCGTGTTTTCTTTCTTTTTATAATGAAACAATATAGCCTATATATATTTTTACAGATTACACAGAGCCATAAGTAGTACTATTTTTTTCCCAGTGTGAAACCAATGTTGATGTATAAAATAGTGGGATTATCATATCTATCAAGGACCAATTTCCTTCAAGTCTTATAACTGTCAAAGAAATTAAAAATGTTATAAGAGAATGTTTTAAATATCTTTTCTCCATAGAAATGGATGAGTTTTTAATTTCTAACAACCACCAAAATTAAGCCAGAAACAATAATATAACAGATCCATAACAAATGAGATAACAAATAGTAATAAGGAGCCTTCCAGTTAAAAAATATGTCCAGGGACAAACTGATTTACAACTCTAGCAGTCATTCAAAATAGACTCTTTAAACTATTCAAAAGAATAGAAACAGGAGGAGCACTCCCACAGAACTTCTGTGAAGCCAATATCACTCTCAACACCAAAATAAGGTAAATACAAAACAAAGAAGAAATTTGTAGGCTAATATCCTTGATGAATACAACTCAACCATGCTGAATAAAATATTCCCAAAAGATTACAGACATACATCATAAGGATTACACGCCATGATCAAATTGGCTTTATCCCTGAAATGCAGGGATGGATCGCATATGTGTGCACAGAGACTTCTGAAAAGAAAGTGTATTTGGCTAAGAATGAAAAAAAATTTAAAGAAATCTGTCTTCAGAAATTTGTTGGTTGATTAGAATCTCAGTACTGCAGAGATACTGAAAATCTGCAGATCTAGAAGCTAATTGTCTTATCTTGGAATAAGTTATTTTCTTCCAGAACAACCATTCCTTGGCTTGCCTATTTCCAAACATCTTATGACGATTCATGAAAAACCTTTTAGAATCTATTGTCTTAGCAAGGAAACTGGATTCCACCAATTCAGAAGCTAAGCATAACATCAGATAGCATCATGAATCAACACAAAAGCTTACTTATATCAATGTGCCTGCTTCTCTTGCCTCAATTTCTGAAATGTTCTATTTTGTAAAACTATAAGAACTCCATGAAACTACTTCTGAATTAGAACATGGAATTTAGGATAACCTAAACCTGTCTTTCTATGCCATAGCCACTCAAAAGGGCTACAGAATAAACTATTTCTTATTCTCTTCAAGATGAAGACATCATGCAGTTCAGACACAGGTCTCAGAGGTCTGTGAGCCGGAACTGACCTGAATGCCCCTCCCTGGAGACTAGGCTTTTTGGTACCAGAAGGTGCCAAGTAAAGTTCCAAAGGAAAGAAATTACAAAGTTTCTTTCCCAGCTGCAATACCTATGACCCACAATGGCCAGCATAGCAGAATAGCACTAAGGTTGTAGTAGTGGCACATGTACCTGCTCTGGAACTGGAATTTAAGACTCATTCAACAAGAGGGAAAACATGCATTATGCTAGAAATGTATCCAACCACTATGGGCTAATAAGGTCATAGATTTTAACAAAGCAGAACAATTCCTAACTACATTCTAGATATTGTCTATATACCCACAGCCCTCATTAAGAAAACACTTTGTAACATGGAGAGACCATTATAAAAAACTAAAACCTATTAAAATGCACAACTGTATAACCCAGTCCCAATGGACAAATCTTCAAAACACTCCTGCAGATAAGAATCAGGATTGTTGTTGAAGAGGGAATAGGAAAATTTTAAGATCCAGAAAAACTGGGAGTTTGCTGTGAGAGTATGCCTCCTAGTAACATTAGTTGCTACAGGCATAGTTGTCAATAACATCAGTGCTTAAATATAAGCTGAATATAGCTAACACAACTATGCATGCTAATGTCAATTGGGAATAGTCTATGAAGCCTCAGCGCACCCCCCCCCACAAAAAAACAAAACAAAACAAAAACCTACTACCTACTGGCAACTAAGAAGTGAATTCTGAGAGTGGTAGATAGAGTCTTTTCCAGAGATGGGCACATCCACTCTTTATCCAATACGAAATGGTCAGTCTTACAAACATTCATACAAGTAACATTATCCAAATTATGTATGATTTATGGATAAATCACATTATACACACACACACACATACACACACACATATGGTATATATCATTATATATATGCATATATATATGCATATATACATACAGGCATTTAACAAGAATTAATGAAAAATATTACATTAATTTGAAGATATCAAGGATGGGTATATGAGAGGATTTTAAGGAGGAAAGAGAGGGGAGAAATGACTTAATTACATAGTAATCTCCAAATTAAAATAAACTTAGGAAAACAAAGACAAAAAATGTTACTGGGTGGGCAATCAAGCAGCATGGAGACAAAAAGTGTAGGGGATGTGAGTAACAGATAGCCCTGAACCCCTGAAAGCTAGTTTGTATCTTTTGCTGGTGGAGAGTCAAAAATGTTGACTCAGATGTCAATAAGTACTATAATCTTGCTTGCATAGAGTTGCAGTGCTTCCTTTGCTGAGAGATATCTCAAACAAGAATATAGAAGAGCTAATGAACCAAGCCCAAGCCCTGAATACATATGTCCTCTGAGGATAACCTCACCAGCCTTCTTTAGTCATCCACAGACTGGTTCTTTTCTGAGAAAATCTCACAAACAAAATGATGAAACATGTTTATGGCAAAACACATTTTCTGAATTCTTTGTCACTTATATCTAGTAAGAATTCCTTCGATCTTTGCTGACCTGCTTTTAACATAAGCCTGTACAATGCACCTCCTGAAAAACAATATACTCTCATTTATGAATGAAAAATCTCTAGATAAAAATCAATGTTCCAAAACACGTTAGTTAGCTTTTGAATTTTCAGTTTGACTTGATTCTTTTCTTTCTCTTGCTCTCTACAGCTCACATATCTTCTATGTCCTTCTTATTTGTATTTTAAATTAAAATACAATTACATCATCCCTATCCCAACCCCCACTCATGTTCTCCTGCCCTCCAAGCAAGAAAACACTAAACTCCTCTTCTCTTCTCTTCTCTTCTATTCTCTTCTCTTCTTTTTTCTTCTCTCTTCCCTTCCCTTCCCTCTCTCTCTCTCCTCTCTCTCTCTCTCTCTCTCTCTCTCTCTCTCTCTCTCTCTCTCATGTGCACATGTACACCACACACATACACACAAACACATACACACCTGTACACAGTTACTTCAAAGACACTTAAATATGTGTCATTTTAAATTCTTCAAATTGTCTATAGTTGTATACATAATAAACACAACCTTAATATTGACATTATTTATGTTCAATTATTTGTTGAGGTCTAAGTAAAAAACACTAGGTGCCCCTTTGTCATGGGTTTTAAGTTAAATGCTCCTCAGTGGCTCAACTAGTAATGTGAGCTTGCATCTCCCAGTACTAATGACAAGGTAAACAGAAATTTTATGAAAATTATGATCTTAAAATCAGAAGTAATCTATTATATGATATATTAAGTAGTTTTTCAATCATGTTCTATTTTGGAATAAAAGGTTTTTATTTGATCCTGGACATGAAAATATATAAAATAATTATATAAAAAAGTTTATTGATAATAAAACATAAAGAGATTTATTGAAAATTATTATTTGCTGTAAATACAATTGTACTATTTACTACTAATAAAAGCAAATTCATACAGTAATTGAATTGATAAGTTTACTTCTATATGAAGAATAAAATCTTGGCTGAATATTTGATACCAAAGGAAATATAGTATCTTCAATATTTTAATTAAAACTATGATTTTCGAATTAGCAAAGATAGAAATGCTTCCTTATATAAATGCAGAATATTAAATGGTAGAATCCTATTTATGGCCATTTTAGACCTGGTAAAAATTTTATTCAACATTCATATCATGTATCTTCTTCCCACACCCTTGGCCTTGCCCAGTACTCTTGTTTCCTTGTGGAAAAGGACAGAGAGTTGAAGATGTACTAGATGACTTCAAGGAAACAATGTTATCCAGACACACAATGGTGGATGTGCATGTGAACTCAGGGAGATTAGACCAGAATGCACAAGACTTTCACAAGCTCCAGACAAATAAAATACCAGTGTAAAAGGAGAATGTGGACATGTCCTCCTCCTCCTACTAGGTGAGAAGCTATTAGCATTAGTAGCCACAACAAACATTCCATTGAATTGGAAGCTCAGACTTCCCACTGGCCACTTTGGTCTTCAGATACACTTAAGCAAATAGGCTAAGAAAGGATAACAGTGTTAGGAGGGGTTATTGATCCATATTACCAAGCAGACATTGGATTACTTATCCACAATGGAGGCCAGGAAGATTATGTAGTACATGGGAGCCTTTATGACATCTCTTGGTGCTACCATGCCCTGTGATTAAAATCAGTAGAACACTACCACAATCCAACCCAGGCAGGGTGATAAAGTGCATAGACCCTTGAGCAATGAAGGTATTGGTCACTCCTCCAGAGGAGCAAAGTCCTGCTGAGATATTTGTTGAAAGTACAGAAAATACATAGTGGGTAGTAGAGGAAGATATTTATGAATACTAGTTAAGGCCACATGACCAGTTGCAGAAATAAAGATTACAACTGAAATGCATGTTACTGTCAATTTTTTTTTTTGCAAAAAATGTATTTGTTCAGATAATTATATTTCTTTTCTTAAATTTTTACCTTGCAATATAGCATCAATTAAGAGAATATCAGTGATTATTATGTTAGTTGTCAGATATAAAAATTATTCCTCAATGAATATTACTACTTATTCTAAAATTCATAAAACATTTGAAGTTATACAAGGGATATGTCATGGTAGGGGCGATTATGACCTGATTATTGTTTTTATCTGGAAATTAGTCATGACATAAGGGGATGCGATTATGTTTCACATTGGTAAGATTTGAACTTATCATGGCTGTTATTGGATGTAAACCTGGCTACATCTGTTATTAACTAAAACTGAATGGTTGGAATGTGAAGGATTTTTAAAAATTACATCATTTGAATAGAGAAGACCTACTTCTAATCTGGATTTTTTTTGAGGTGAGATGATCAACCTTTTATAGAGGCTACACCTACTGCTGACAATCTATACAAAAGACATATAGGCTTCTTTTCACTCTTGCTAGCAAGTTTATTTCTTCACTGGCAGTAGAACCTATTTCTTTTTTATTCTGACATATACTGAAAACTAGCTTTAAAAATCTAGCCTTTTTTTGTTGGTGGTCAGCAGTTGTTGAACTAGCTGGACCACAACCTGCAAACTATGCTAATAAATTCCATCTATCTATCTATCTATCTATCTATCTATCTATCTATCTAATCTATCCATCCATCCATCTATCTACTTGTTCTATTAGTTCTGCTTATCTAAAGAACCCTGAATAATACAAGAAAGAAGAGGAAAAAGGAAGTAATCTCAAAGGTGGATGGGAAGCTGTAGGAGGGCAATGCTGGAAAGGAGAGAAACTTGTGTGGGCAGGAGTGGACATGGTTAAAACATATTGTGCAGAATGGATGAAGAATTAGAATATTGCAACAACAAAAAGATATTCTGTCCTCATCTCAAAGCCATAGTTCATTTAATAATAGCTTTCAGTGAATCTCAAGCCAATAGCTCAAAAAGCTTTAAAATCAGACTTTGTGATACAATACAATCATGGATACATGGATCTGATTCTTACATTGTTAGGAATGACATTTGGAAACTACCAAGAGGGTCTTTTGTTGTTGTTATTTGTTCTTTCTTTGTTTAGTAATCAAAGTTGGATGTTTTTATGATAGTAGAAACACCACAATTTATTAGATGGTTGTCCAAATCTTAGCTGATGCATTTCTGGTAGGGTTTTTTGATAAATCATGTGAAGACACACATAACACGGTGTATAAATTGTATTGCAAATTCCTATGATGCAACATAGGTTAGTACCACCAGAGACACCTTGGACACCAGAGCTATATTTGGTGAAGAATTGATTTTTAGCCACTCTTTACTCATATACTTTTTACTGTTGTCAAATTTTTATGAAATGCCACATTCTGTTATAAGGCCCTATAAGACATCTTTATTAGAGTGAAAATAAATGTGGGTAAAAGGAATGGTGGGGTTATATTGAGACAAGCAGGATTATGAGGATGGTATAGAAGGGGTCTGTTACTGGGTAACAGATAGCCCAGATAACCAAATAAGGGAGAGAACAAGACTAGGAAAAAAAACCAAAAACACCCTCTCCCCCCAAAATAAAACCCAACAACTTCAAATAGTCTCAGCAGCCTCTGGTTGACTACTATGAATCATTTTCTGAACGGTATGGGTAAGGCGTCTCAGCACATTGTCCAACTGTATAGGTAGTTATACATTTGTACATATTCTTGCATCTAATTGCAATGACTACATGGTGAGTAAGTATGGGTTGCTCATGCCAGGAAGAATAACATCTATTCTGCTTTGCGTCTCTGCTGCTTTAATAAATTGTTGACTAAAAGCAATTTGGGAAGGAAAGGGTTTACTTGACTTATACTTCTCCTTTATAGTCTATTGTTGTGGGAAGATAGAACAATGACTCAGGCAAGAACCTAGAGGCAAGAATTTAAGCAGATACCATGGAACTGGCTTGCTCACAAAAAATACTTTAAGCTCCCTTTTTTTTTTTTTTATTTTATAGTCCAGGCCTAGCTCTTTAGAGATGGTACTGTTCACAGTAGACTGTGCTTTCCAACATTGATTGATAATAAAGAAAATGTCCTATAGGCATGTTCACTGGCCAATATTGTGGTGTCAATTCCTTGAGTAATGTTCTTTCCCTAGGTATGTCAGTTGAAAATCCAAGTTCATCTATAACTCCATTTGAGACCATCTTAAGGATGGACAAGAATGGAATACATAGTGGGCTAGAAAATGTAAGCCCTTGTTACTAGAGGCATCTCATTGCCATTGCCAGTCAGCGGAGTTAAGCCATCACTCTAGGGAGTGTACTTACATCGTACTTTTGCTTTTTCTACATGCTAAATAAACTCTACTTCTTTTTAAACTGTAACCCAAGGTTTAAGAAGCAGTGGTTTAATGTATAGATTTAGGCAAAAAAATTGTATTTTTATTTTTAATGTATATATTTTGGTCTGTCTAGATAACCAGCTGAATTCCTAGCTATCCATCCAAATATTGTCTTACTCATAGTATGATTTGGTGGATGTATCAGAGGGGGTAAGAACACCAAATGCATCAAGATTAGAATAAAAAGAAAATAAATAAAACTAATCTTATCCCTGCTGATAATTTCTGGATAAAATTACCACAGTTAATCCAAATTCATGGCTTGATGAATAAATAGATTTCAGGGGCTGAGAGAATACATAAGCAGAAGTGCACTCCTTGAAAAAATAATTATAACAAATGGTAATGGTTGGTTGTGGGAGGTGTTTTGTAACATTATCCCGAGGTATGAACAAATGTGTATTCTCCTTCCAGATAAGAAATGAACAATGTACCAAAATCCAGCTAAGTGAATCACAGTTTACTGGCGTTACTTCCCATAGAATATGTAATGATAGTTGACTAAAAAACTAGGGCACAACCAAAAAATCCCCTCAAAATCTTGAAACTTGAAATGAGTACACACACACCCAAGCATGCATGCACACAAATATACACACATGTACTTTACAGAGAACAAGATTTCAAGTGTCTCTTTCTGGCAGATGTGTTCATTTCTGTCTAATCTAGGCAGCTCAGCTTATCTGAGAGTGGGCCTTCAAAGTCCCTACTGTTTACATAAGCTTACATTAGAAGGACCTAATGAATCTGGTTAGTTTCGGGGACTTCCTGAAGTTGTCAAGTTGTTTACTTTCTGAGTTTTAGTAAGCTTCCTTTCAGGACATAATGCTTCATCATACCTTTCTGTTTCTTAATTTTGTCCCAAATGCAATATTTTAGTTAATAGTAATTAGTATCTACATACAGGAATGAAAGGAATCAGAGATAAAATTACAAGATAAGTAGCAGCTGATTCCCTAAGAGACTGGCATCACCAAAGTTGAATTATAGGATCTGCCTAAGAAAGTCAATTTTCCCATTTTATACATTGGTACCTTTGTATAGAAGATTCTGTGTTTTGGCCTTTGGAATCCTCCCATTTTCTTTCCCCTGTAATATGAGCTCATAATGTGACTTGTTTCATTGATACAAAGAAAGTGACAGTGTGACAGCTACGTCTAGGCTGCCAGAGTTTTATGAGTTCAACTCCTTCTTGAAATGCCACTTCTGTTACAAGAACATGACTAGCTAGTTGCAAGAAGATGAGAGTCTGCAGGGAGTGAAGCTGACACATTCCATCTGAGGCCAACAAACAGCAGTCAGTCTTGAAGAAGAGTAGTGATAGTAAGTCTCTGAACAAGACTAGCAAAGTCACTTGCTAACTAGCAGATATTTGAACAACAGTTGTTGCATTAAGCCAATAAATTTTGATGATAGTTTTCAGCTTAAATGTTACAATGGACTAAGAATCCCATATAATATCCCATATAATTTTAAAAATAATATATTTAAAGAAAATTAAAAATATTAATAAATAATATATTATAACACGAGTTTCCAAGTTTCTTGAGGGGTAAAAGGATAGAGATCATAATAGGAAATGAAAGCTATGCTCATAAATGGGAAACTGGCAGAAGCTATATTGATTAAGAACTTGTCCCAGCAAAGAATAAGACAGTTGTCCCTGGCATCACAAGGAGCTGTTCAAGAGTCCTGCTTGCTTGCCTATCTGTCTGTGCCAGACTGACCTGCTGGTTGGCATTTTGCAGGAGCTGAATAGCTGGAACATGAGATCAAAATGTCAACACAAGCATGGTGGTTTGCCGATGGCCCCAGAAAAAACAGAGGAACTTTCATATGAAATAAAACACCAATCTCTCACTGGACAAATATATAAACTGACATGAATCATTTCAGCATTATATAAAAGGTTCAGGAAAGAACCTTGACCTTAATTAGTAAAAGGAAAATGTTAATATATTAATACAGGGATATAAGCTCCTCTCAAGATCCATGAATAATTTTTTTCTGCTTAAATCATGAGAGTAGACTATGTAGCCTAGGCTGGAGAGAAATTTGCATGAGCCGGGCAGGTCTCTTATTAATTTTATTTCTTCCCAGTGCTTCCTTCTTTCTGGAATTAAAGGTTTATGCTAACACATTCTTCCTAAATCAGTTTTCAAAAAAAGATGAGGGCTGTCAAAGTAGAGTATAAAAATATTCAAGAAGGTGATAGAATTACATTTATCAAAGGGAGAAAGTTCAGCACAGAATTAACATAGATTGTACTGTATGAGGAGTCTAAAATCAAACCAAATATAAAAGTAGGCAGTATATCAATAAGAAAGAAAATGAAATACAACGTAACATATAAGTCTTTGATGAAAAAGAACAAGAAGCATAACCATCCATTCATCTATCCATCCATCCACCCATCCATCCATCCATCCATCCATCCACTGATATATTTGGCAGGAGTACTTAGGTCTTAAGATCCTAGTTTTGGAGCTTGAAATGAAGGCTTATAGAATCACACTGAGAGGCACATGCACAAGGAAATACAGGTTAAACCCCCCTCCCAACACATACATTCCCTGAAAATTGATGAAACCAATCAAACTGGACTGGAAAGTGTTCAGAAATAACCTTGACCTAGTAGATAAAGCATAAATGTATACTTTTCTCAAGGCCAATGGATATTATGTCAGAAGTCATAGTATAAATAACTTAATACTATTGAAAAGTAATTACATACAGGCAAAATAGTTTTTTTGTATTATTTCTAATATGAGTATCATTCCTCATGTTTTTATACATGTAAATTCACACACACACATACCACACAAGAGAGATAGAGATAGAAAAACAGAGAGAGAGAGAGAGAGAGAGAGAGAGAGAGAGAGAGCATACACTGTTTATAATTACTTTTATGACCCAAGTTGTGACTGATTATAAACTGAGTTGTCCTCAGACAAATCTTGACCAAGTTTAAATCTTGATCTTTAAACAGTGGCAGTTGTCTAAATGTTCCTTCATGAAATCACCTGCATTTAACTCTCCAGAATTACCTCTACTATCTGTATTATCATTCTGGGCTATGCTTGGTAACACATTTCTACATATAAATGCACCTCATCATGTGACGTTGTTATTGCCTGAGAAGATTCATTGTTTTTGTTTTTGTTTTTTTTTCTGGTCATAACACCATTTTAGCAGGCAAGTGTCATGGGTTGAGGCTATAAACCCAGAACCTCAGAGGTCTAGATGGAAGGGTCAGGAGTTTACACTGCCTTCAGCTGCATTATGATCTCAAGGCTGGTATAGACTAGACAAGACTCTAACATCGAGGAAGTAAACAAAATTCAAACCAAAAATAACAATAACAAAGGAACGTTTTTGAAAGTCAAAGTGAGGGAAAGATTTATGTGCTGATATGGGGAATCATGATAAATATCCTCAGGTGATTAAATTTCAATGTGTATAGAATGAATTAAATGTTGTCTCTGCATGGGGTGTTAAGTATTTTCTCACATATTTGAGTTAAAATTTAAAAATGAATAAAGAAGAAATTGACGTTTGCTATCAACTAGTTTAGTCATGCAACTAACCTCTGTTGGTTGAGATTGGTTAGTTTGTTGATATAAAATATGTATTTATAAATTCATTGTGATTCTTTACTTCCTAATAATGATTTCTGAAATTTTTATATCTTTATATGTTCACAATGTGAAACCTTTCATTTTTTCTACTTGATAGCTTAAGACAATAATAAATGAATAAAAAGAATAAGATGTAGTAGAATCTGATATAAGACCTTCCAAGGAGGGTAACCATCCATGGGTCATAATGTTTTAATTGGTCCTGACTTCTGGAAGGGGGAGCTTTAAGAGGTAAGAAAAACTGTTTGCTCAATCCTCCTTTTCTCAAATGCCAATTCGAACTGCAGACACATAAAAAGTGAAGGAAGAACAGTCTGCTGCAGCTCATTATGAACTGCGTCAAACTGCAGAACTAGTCATTTCCTTTGGGAGAAGGAAATGATTTTGCAATCCATTTTAGAGAACATTTTTTCCCTATTGGTTCTTAGCCAGAGCTCTCCATGCAGTGCCCAGCCTAAAAGTGATTGGCCGCAATGAGGCTGTTTCATTTTTATTATTACTGTTATTTGGTAAAGCTAAAGATTTACTGTGGCTTAACATTCTTCTTTTTTTTTTTTTTTTTTGCTTTTTTACAATGATGAAAGTTATAGTAACAGACCTTAAAATTAACATAGGAAATGAAGTGCTTTAGCATATATCGAATGGCAGAATTCAATTGAACTCATCACACTCATGAGCATCTGTACTACAATACACCTCAATTAAAATACACTCACATCAGTGCTAGGTAGAGAAGCAATGGTGTTTGTTTAGCTTTCAAACCTGCTCATAAAGCATCCTGACCACTCTCAACCCTACTGTTTCTCATCCCTGCTTACCCCGTCTATTGCCCTTTTCCTTACAAATCTTTTATTATGTTTCATGATCCACTGAGTTTATCCAGGACCATTTGTCTGACTGTGGGACTGGAGCTGTTGCTGGAGCCTGGTGGGTTCATAAATGGTCAAAAACTAAGTAAAGAGTACTCTCCTTGTCCCAGAATCTATCAATAGTGAATAGTTTTGCAGTAAAGGTTAAGTTCCACTTATACCCTCTCCCAGTTATAAATGACTGTTTACAGAGCCAATCTTCTGTACATCTATTATGGGTGAGTGCAGTTTTGGAAGGTCATTATTACAATGATTGTACTGAGTCAAGATGGTGTTTTGCAGCTCTTGGTGTAAATGCCTTGCTTTGAAAAGTTGAATCTGCAAAAATCACTTATTCTAAACACCGTAAGCACCCATGAGTCACAGCTGCTCACTAAAAAGATAGGTTTCTTCAGTATGGCTAAGATAAGTTTCATTCATGGATATAAATATACAGGCAGCATTTTAATGCTATTCCAGTTTGATGAAACATCAGTAGTAAGTTGCTCCCTTGGGTCTACTACTTGCCAGATATATGTTTTTAACCAGATTTAAAGTACCAGTCATGGATTCCTTCTGATGAAAATGGCTTCATTTTCAAATTCAGAGGGAATTTGGTCACTTTCAAAACAGTTGTGCCACTATTGTACAAGTAGACACATCTTGCTTGGCAAACTGGGTTTGTGGTTTATATGTAAGACCATTGATGCCTTTTCTCCCCAGCAGCCTTCACATGTCCTTCAGCACTTTGAAAGCTCACAAGCAGAAGAAAGTTTCCTCCTAAATCTAGCTTTCATTGTCTTGCAATAGACATATATGGTGTCTTTTGTAATAGAATTGTTTCCTTTCATTCTGGTGAGCAATTTGAGGACAGTCAAAAGCCTGATTTATTTGGGATACTTCTGTGCCCACTCTAACTCCTGTGGTGGTAATATACATCTTGGGGTGAAAATTTTGTTCAGCAATCCACTAATTGTAGGAGAAGCATTATCTTGCCTTGAAGGTATTGTATTGCCTTTCATCTATATTTTATATATGCAATTTGAGTTGGAAGACAGTTGGCTTTCATATGACCTTTTATTATTTATTTATTTATTTATTTATTTATTTATTTATTTATTTGGTGTTTCGAGACAGGGTTTCTCTGTGTAGCCCTGGCTGTCCTGGAACTCACTCTGTAGACCAGGCTGGTCTCCAACTCAGAAATCTGCCTGTCTCTGCCTTCCAAGTGCTGGGATTAAAGGGGTGCGCTACCACTGCCTGGCTCATATGACCTTTTATACACTCTTTGTTTTTAGTCAACTAGCCCTGTTCCCTTTATATTAACAATCTTTATCCCCCGACCTCCTGAAATCCTTCACCCCTAGTATTCCCATTCTAAATACTTCTATGTTACCTATGCTCTACTATGTGTTCTCTTTTAGGGCAACCAAGCACACACAGATATCATATCTGTGCCTTAGTTCTCTCAGTTCCACAGGTATTCCAGGTCAGGTCAAGAAAACTAGGAGTCAAAGGCAGGTTACGTATGGTCTGTGGCACTTGTCACTGCGGGGTTGAGTTACTTTACTCATAATTTTCTAGGCCCATCATTTATGTCAAATTTCATTTCTCTTCCAACTGAATAAAATTCCATTTTAAAAATATTCCATGCTCTCCTTATCCATTTACCAGATGATGGGCATCAAGGCTGCTTCTGTTTTTTAGTTATTATGAGTAGAATAACAATGGAAATGGACAAATAGACATCTCTGTAGTATAATACAAAATTCTTTGATATATTCTCACTTGTCATATAGCTGGGTCATAAGGTAGTTTTATTTCTAGTTGTTTTGAGAAAATTCCAAAGTAACTGTGCTACTTTATCCACTGAGCAAAAGTGTGCAAGCAATACATTTTCTCTATATACACAACTTGCATTCACTGTCATATTAGTTTTTAATCTACGTTTCCCTGATATTGAACAGACCTTTAAATATATCTTAGCCAATTCTTCTTCTAAGAACTCCTTATATAGTTCAGCTGCCCAATATTAGTTGGGTTATTTCATTTTTTTGTGTTTAGTTTTTTGAAATCTTTTTTTTTTACATCTGAACACTTATGCTAGATGGATAGGTAGCAAATACTTTTTTTCTACTCTGTAGGCCAAATCTTCACTTACTTAGTTGTTTTCTTTGCTGTTCAGCAGGTTTTTGAATTTCACAAGGTTCCATTTGTCAATTGTTGGTTGTGACTTCATATTACTAATATGTTCACTTAGCTATGAAGCAGACCAATGAACCTTTACCAAATTAATTCCACATGTAATTCCACTGATACTGTTTAGGTGGAGAAGCTGATACTCTTTGCACTTCTTCAACGGTTTTATAACTTTAAAATTTATAATTATAATATAAACAATATAATATACAATTATAATTTGTCACTAGAAGTTTATAATTCAATGATGTCTAACCTGTCAAGTATATTTGACCACTCTACCTGGCTACACTTGTCTCTTTTGTTTATTTTAAATTACCTTGTTCGTTCTTCTGAGTTTTGCGTTTAATTTCTGTTTTCAGTTTGTGGCTCTCTTTAATGTTTTATTTTACAAACCTCTCCCTTTGCTCTTATAATCTTTTTGTTTGTTTGTTTGTTTAGATTCCTGTCCTCTCACACCTAGGCTGACACTCCCATTCCTCATTTGCAGTTTTTTCATGTCCCACATCATCTGCTTATTTTCATTGCATTTATTGTTCTGTTTTACTAGAATAGTGACTCCACAGAGACAGAAAGTGGAGTGTGTTTAGTTCTATGTATCTATTTTGTTGAGATACATGTATTAGCATTTACAGGAATAAAAGTAAAATGGTTTTAAAACATAGCCTTTAATTATTGTGTATAATAATATTATGTAATAATATTATTTGAATTTTAATGTAAATACCTGATATCTAATCACTATGTATTATATATGTGTTATATATATATATATATATATATATATATATATATATATATATATTTAAATTTTGGCAATATTAACTTTAATTTGTATTGTTAGAATATCATGACTTCTTTGACTGCAAAAATTTAAATGTCTATATCAGCCAAACAAAATATATTAATTTAATGCTTTAGGGGCTAGAGATTTGGTTCATTGATTAAGACAATTTAATGCTTTTGCAAAGAACCCAGGTTCCATTCCCAGCAACCACATGATGGCTGACAACAGACTGTAAATCAGATTCAAGGAAATACAACACACTCTTCTGACTTCTGAGAGTGCTGAGCACACATGTAAAGGGAAAACACAAATGAGACGCTCATATACATATAGTAAATTAAAAGAAATGTAGAAATAAGTAAACATATACTTTTACAAATAATATATTTTTTACTGTAATGCTGAGATATGCCAGATTGTTATATCTACAAGTTTTATATCATGTAGTGGTTGTGATGGATTTTGTCAAAGGCTTTTTCAGCATCTATTGCAATGATTTGTTTTGTTTGTTTGTTTTCTTTTACATCATTTAAGTGGTGGAATACATTGACAGAATTTTGTATGCTGAACTATCCTTGCATCTCTAGAATGAAGCTTACATGATCACGGCAGACAGTTTTTTGATGTGCTCTTGGATCCAGTTTGTGAGTATTTTATTGAGTATTTTTACATCAATGTTCATGAGGAAAATTGTTCTGTATTTCTCTTTGTTGAATCTCTGTGTGGTTTGGGTGTTATGGTGACGGTGGCCATCATAAAATGAATTTGACAATGATCCTTTTGTTTTAGTTTTGTGGAATAATTTGAAGAGTATTGGCATTAGCTTTTCTCTGAAAGTTGAGTGCAATCTAACTTCATATTCGTCAAAAAAAAAAAAAGAAAAATCAAAGAAAATATCTCAGTTCTTAACATCTATGCCCCAATGCAAATTTGCCCAAATTTGTAAAAGAAGCATCAATAAAGCTTACATTACACAATAAACCTCACACAGTAAAAGGGATATTCTTATATATTTGGTTGTGAGCCTAGCCTTTAACAGCTGAGCCATATCTCCAGCCCAAGAAAGGGATATTCTAATATTCCACACTCATCAATAGACAGACCATCCAGACAAAAACTAAACAGAGAAATAATAGAAATAGCATTATGATTTAAATAGACCTAACAGATATCTACAGAACATTTTACCCAAACACAAAAGAACATACCTTCTCTGTACTTTCAGAACTTTTTCCAAAATTCACTACATACTTTGTCACAAATCAAGTCACAACAGTTATATCAAAATTGAAATAGCCCCTTGTTTCCTATCACACCACCATAGAATAAAGCTGGAATTCAACCACAAAAGAAAAACAAAACAAAACAAAGCAAAACAAAACAAAAAATCAGAAAACCTATACAGTCATTGAACCTGAACAACTCTTTGCTGAATGACTATGATATTAAAATAGAAACAAATAAAGAAATTAAAGAGTTCCTAAAATCCAATAGATATGAATATGCAACACAGCCAACATTTTGAGACATAATGAAAGGGATGCTAAGAAGAAGTTTTGTGGCACGACACATCTTCATAAAGAAATTAGAGAACTCAATTTAGCAACTTAACAGCACACCTGAAAGCTATAGAACAGAAAGAAGCAAATTCACTGTAGAGGTAAAGATAGCAGAATATAATCAAACTAGGGTCTAAACTCAACAAAATAGGAACAATGTGAACAATACAAAGAATCAGTGAAAGAAAGAGTTGGTTCTTTGAGAAAGCAAGATCTAAAGCCCTTTTCCATACTGATTAATATACAAACAGAAAATATCCAAATTAACATTGGAAATAAAAAGGGGGACATAACAAAAGACACTAAGGAATTCTAAAGCATCATTACAACATATTTCTAAAAATAGTAATGGAAAATCTAAAAGAAATGGGCAATTTTCTTTTTTCTTGATAGATAACATTACTAAATTAAATCAGGATCAGGTAAACAATTTAAACAAAACTATAAAAGCTAAAAAAATAGAAGCAGATCTTTTGGACTTGCTCAGGATATGGTATCTCCAGGATATACCATAGCTAGCACTCTGCTAGGCAGAAAGGACCAGGCAGAAGGAGAGGGATTTTCCATGGTGGGGGGTGATGGTGATGATTCCTAAGTCCACTGAGCTCCCAACTGAATCTGTGGGACTTCCAGAGGGTTCTTACCAACTGCTCTAAGTACAGTGGATCTTCTGGGCTGGTTCAGGATATGGTGTTTCTAGGGAAGCAGACTATCTAGCAATCTGCCCCAGCAGAAAGGACCAGGCAGAAGGTGAGGGGTATTCGGCGTGTGAGTGTGTGTGTGTGTGTGTGTGTGTGTGCGCGCGCGCTTGGGTGGTGATGGGTCTTGAGTCCACTGGGCTTCTCCAACTGATAGACAACATCAGCAAAGTGGCTAGATATAAAATTAACTCAAATAAATTAGTAGCCTTCCTTTATACAAGTGATAATCAGGCTGAGAAAGAAATAAGGGAAACAAATCCCTTCACAACAGCCACATATAATATAAAATATCTTGGGGTAACTCTAACCAAACAAATGAAATATCTGTATGACAACAACTTCAAGTCACTCAAGAAAGAAATTGAAGATCTCAGAAAATGGAGAAATTTTCGGTGTTCATGGATTGGCAGAATTAATATAGTAAAAATGGCCATCCTACCAAAGTCAATCTACAGATTCAATGCAATCCCTATCAAATTCCTAACACAATTCTTCAAAGACATGGGAAGAGAAATTCTCACATTCATCTGGAAAGGCAAAAAACCCAGAATAGTGAAAACAATACTTAAAAATAAAATAAAAAAAAATGGCTGGAAGAATCACTATCTCTGACCTCAAGCTTTACTACAAACGAATAGTGATAAAAACCACATGGTATTGATATAGAGACGGACACATTGATCTATGGAATAGAATTGAAAACTCAGAAATAAAACCACACACTTATGGGCACTTGATCTTTGACAAAGAAGCCAAACATATACAATAGAAAAAAGAAAGAATCTTCAAGAAATGGTGCTGGTCTAACTAGCTGTCTATATGTAGAAAAATGAAAATAGACCCTTATTTGTTACCTTGTACAAAGCTAAAGTCCAAGTGGATCAAGGACCTCAACATACACTGAATCTAACAGTAGAGAAATTGGGAAAGAAACTTGAACTCATTTACACAGAGGGAAATTTCCTAAACAGAACTCTAATGAATCACACTCTAAGATCATGAATTGATGAATGGGACCTCATGAAACTGGAAAGCTTCTGTAAGGCAAAGGACATAGCCAATAAGACAAATTGGCAACCTATAGATTGGGAAAAAATATCTTCACTAACCCCACAACCTATAGAGGGCTAATATCTAAATTATTCAAAGAACTCATGAAGCTAACCACCAAACAAACCAAACAACCCAATCAAAAAATGGGGTATAGAACTAAACCAAGAATTCACAACAGAGGAATATCAAAGGGCTGAGAAGTACTTAAAGTAATGTTCAATGTCCTTAGTGATCAGAGAAACGCAAATCAAAAAGACCCTGAGATTCCACCTTACACCAATCAGAATGGCTCAGACCAAAACCTCAGGGGACAGCACATGTTGTCAAAGATGCAGAAAGAGAGGAACACTCGTCCATTGCAGGTGGGATTGCAAACCGGTGCAACCACTCTGGAAATCAACCTGGAGTTTTCTCAGAACATTGGAAATAGATCTACCTGAAGACTCAGCAATACCACTCTTGGGAATATATCCAAAAGATAACGCACCATGCCACAGGGGCATGTGTTCCACTATGTTTATAGAGGCCTTGTTTGTGATAGCCAGAAGCTGGAAAGAAGTCAGATGTCCCATAAAGGAAGTTAGGATATAGAAAATGTGGGTCATTTACACAATGGAATACTACTCAGCTATTAAGAATGAGGAAAACCTGAGTTTTGCAGGCAAATGAATTGGACTAGAAAATATCATCCTGAGTGAGGTAACTCAGACCCAAAAGGGCATGCATGGTATGTACTCACTAATAAGAGGATAGTAGGCAAAAAACAAAAAGGAAAAAATTACAGGATACCCAAGATACAGCCCACAGATCTCAAAAAGGTCAACAAGCTGAAGGGCCCAAGTGAGGATGCCTCAGTCCACTTGGGATTGAGAAGAAATGAACCACAAGGGGAAGGGAAGGACCTAGAAGGGAAAGTAGAAGAGAGGGAAGGTGGAAACCTAACCTGATATTGGGTAGAGGAAAAGGACTGAAATCCCTGAGAACCAGCAGAAAGAAGGGAAACATGCAACCTCATGAGGTAGGAGGTTGGGGGGGGGCATTCCAGAATGTACCAGATACCTCAGAGGTAAGAGACTCTCAGGATTCAAAGATGAAATGCCCTTCATTGGGGAGAGGAACCTTGTAGATCCCACCTCCAGCAGAGAGACACCGGCATCAAATGAGGGATGGCATTACCATTCCACTGTCAAATCTCTGACCCATAATTGTTCCTGTCTGAAAGAACTACAGGGATGGAAATGGAGAGGAGTCTGAGAAAAAGAAGGTCCAGTGACAGGCCCTAAGTGGGATCCAGCTCAAGGGGAGGTCCCAAGGCCTGACACTATTACTAAGGCTATGGAGTGCTCACAAAAAGAGACCTATCGTGACTCCCTTGGAAAGACCCAACAAGCAGCTGAAAGAGTCAGATGCAGATATTTGCACCCAACCAATGGGCAGAAGCTGCTGACCCCTGTAGTTGAATTAGGGGAAAGCTGGAAGAGGCTAGAGAGGAGGGCAGCCCTGTGGGAGGGCCAGCAGTCTCAATTAACCCGGACCACCGCGAGATCTCTCAGATACTGAAACAGGGACCAGGCAACATACACCAGCTGATATGGGGCCCCCTGGCACATATGCATCAGAGGACTGCCAGGTCTGGGTTTAGTCAGAGAGGATTCACCTAAACCTCAAGAGACTGGAGGCCCCAGGGAGTTTAGAGGTCTGGTGGGGTGGTGCTGGGGGGTGGGGACATCCTTGGGGAGACAGGGTGGCAGGAAGGAGGTATGGGATGTGGAACAGTCGGAGGGTGGACCGGGAAGGGAATGAAATCTGGAGTTTAAAATGAATGAATGAATGAATGAATGAATGAATAAATAGAAATAGAAATAGAAGTAGTATCTCTCGAAAAAAAAATGAAAAAACAAAACAAAACAGGTCCAGATAGTTTTAGTGCAGAATTCTACCAGACTTTAATTAAGTTTCAAAAATCAACAATTATATATTTGTTATTCTATCTTCTAGGCAATTCCAATTCTTTCGTTTTATTCTAAGAAATGAAAATGAAAAATCAAATAATTAGTAGAATTATCTTAATAAATTAACTTTTTGAGAAATCAGGTGAAGTTTATGAATAATTTGTATCATTTATTTCTTTAAGAGTTTTTTCTAATTAAAATATGTTTCATTTTTTAAATGGAAAAATAATTAAATAAAGAGTTCTTGGAATACAAGTGAGACTAACATATTGACATGATCCAGATGTAGAATAGTATATAACAATGTATACGAACATGCTTTTGACATACTAATTCACAGGGGCATAGCCTTCGTCTGTTAGATTGTGTTAAAGATAGGTATATAAGAACTTTCAGAACTCTCTCTCTCCTCTCTCTCTCTCTCTCTCTCTCTCCCCCTCTCTCAGTGAAGATAAGCTAACTTACAAGCTTAATGGGTGAAAACTGAGGAATAATGCTCAAAGAACCTTTGAGAAGCTCAAATATAATTCTGAGTATTTAAAAGCTTCACACAGAAAGACTGCAGAGTGTTGACAGCTGTGAATCTGACTGGAAAGATGGGAGAAGATCCCAATCCTGCATGCACAAGAAACCTCAGTCTTTGCTCCAAAGGAAAGGAAAGCTAAGACAGAACTGTTAGAGGAGGCAGGGAGCTGGGGAAGTGGGAAAAGGTGCAGAATTTCAGAGATAGCTTAATGTTTTCAGTACTAACTTCTCAGAAAGCAATCCTCAGCCTCCTTGTAACTGGACACTTAAAGCAGAAGAGCTGATCAGAGGATCTTAATTTGCCCATAAAGCTAACTGGTACACCGAGGAGAGTTGGTAAAATTAGCTTTGTCTCTGGCCCAATACTACTAGCAAAAGCTAACCAGTAAACAATTGTTCATGAATGTGTCCCAAGTTCTCTTTCTGAGAATCCTGCCATCAGAACAGCCTTAAGTGACTGTAGAGTCAAACTAACATTACTAGAAACCAGTAGTTATCTTGTCTTTACTGAGCTGAGATCTCAGGAGTGTAGTTTTCACACCAAGGCTCATGTCATTCTGGGTGGAATATATTTTTCATGCACACCCAATAAAAGCCTCTGTGCACAATACTTGGACAAGTGTTTCCTTGATGTATTCTGAGTTTGCTTGTCTTATCCTCCTTGCAAGAAATACTATACTTTCTCTGAACTCTGGGTTCATTAAGATTTCCTTAACCTTTCATCTTACATACCTTTGGTTCTTTGTCTCGCAGAGTTTTCAAGGTATAGAGCACATATCTCAGGTTGCTTTGTTCAAACACAGAGATGATTTTTCCAGATATCTGAAACTGCCTTGTAAAGTGATAAATATATGTTTCAACATGTATGGGTACCTCCTTGAAAAAGGAAAAGTACAATTACTAGTTACAGGTATTTCAGGATGCTGTGAAATCCTGCAGTGACCATTAAGCTAACTGAGATCAATGAAATACATCTTTTAATGTAATTAAGGGAAAATTAATCATTAATTAATAGCATTTGACAAAAACATTATTCCTTCAAAATACAACTAAAACTACATAATGCTCATATATAATATGACATCATTCTACTCAGTGGAGAATGGAAATTCACCAACCTGGTGAAAGGAATGTAGGAAAAAAGTACAGCTAATATTTATCTTCTATTGTGAAACTTTCACAGGGTCCTTGCTAGATCACAACAGGAAAAATGGCTTCATCTTCACTATCACTAAAGTTCTACTGGATATCTTTTCAATTTGACTTTTATTGAACCCACTTAGTAACAGCTATCAAATTAAACCACAGGAATTTTATGATAATTTAAATTCAGACACATACTTAAATTTTGTTCAAAGCACCCACCACTTTTGTGATTCAAAGTATTTGTTTACATTATTGTATTTAGGGACCCCAAATAATATCTCTGTAATATGAACCAACATCAGGAATTACTTTTTATGGGGGCATTATATTCCATAGTCTTCTTGCTTAGTTTTTGTATCATTGTAAGTAAAAATAGACAAAAAATCCTCTAAGGAAGAGGATAATTCTTGCCTACTCAGATACCAATTTTTATACAACTTCTTAATGAATTTTCTTCATTCTGTAATTATGCTGTTTCTAAAGAGGAATATCAGTGAATAATAAGGGTTTCAGCAGTGGGAGATGATTATGCATGCTTTCTAATCTAGTGACAAGCTAGCAAGGTGTATGTTTTCACTTTTATCTAAAGTTCAATGAAATGTGTCCACAAACCTCAAATAAGTGTTCCTTTCTGTGAACAATTTGTTTTAGTTCATTTCCTTTGGCAATTACATTAACATTTAATAAAGTAACAGATTTTGAAGATGTACTCAAAATGGTAATTTTCCAAGATAGTGTCTGTGAGGTGGAACAATCATTAAAGGCAAGGAAATGCATTCTAGAGAACACTGCAAGATATATAGTGAAATGAAAGTCATTGGAAGGATTCTTTAGTTATAAATTCTGTTCTATCTCTAATGAATATCTTCCTTGAATATTTTGCTAATTTCCATTATTACTTTATAGGCCTGACAATAAATTACAAAATAAAAAGAAAAGTTTTATTAGTAAAGATGGTATGAAATGACTCTTCAATAAAGTGTTTTCAGTACAATAACTCATAGAAAAATTCAGAATGATCCATTTCCTATGAGAAATGATTCGTTCTGATAATTTAACACATAGCTCATTTTTTTCCTGATAAGTTAGGTGCATTCATGACATGCTATTATAGTTTATTATTTTATTTCTCAAGTTCAGATATAACTGAATAAAATATGCTAAATGTTATTATCATTTTATTGTCTAAAATAACATCAAGTCCTGTGAGCCTTCCTTTGGGCATCCATGAGACGTTAGTGGATTACTACCAAGTAGTTCTGAAATATCATGTTTAATTTCATGATAATGCTATTAGGAAGCAAAAAACACCCAAAATCCCAATCTTTCTATAAACTGGAACATCTATTTCTGTCCTCTTAGATTCTATAAACAATGAAGTCCTCATCTAAATTTATTTATTTATTTATTTATTTATTTATTTATTTATTTGGTTTTTCTAGACAGGGTTTCTCTGTATAGCCCTGGCTGTCCTGGAACTCACTCTGTAAAACAGGCTGGCTTCGAACTCAGAAATCTGCCTGCCTCTGCCTCCAGAGTGCTGGTATTAAAGGCATGTGCCACCACTGCCTGGCTATATAATTTCTATACAATGTCTTATACCTGCTTTACTCTAAAACCGTTAAAATAAAATAGGCAACTATGTAGTCACATTTTGGTTTCCCTGTTGCTGATAGGACCACTTTCAACTACATTTTAAACACCTAATTTAAACCTTCCATAGTAACTTTCTGAACAAAAGGAAATAGTGTAATCTGAGTTAAATAAACTTAAGAGATAACATTTAAGTTATAAGAAGTAAACATAATAAGCTAATCACAATGAAATATCATTGAAAATTGTGAATAGGGCCAATGTGGTTCAAATTATTTTCTTCTAATTGTGAAAAGCATGTTAATTCAAAATACAACTGCCACCTAAAGAGAATAGAGCAATTTTTTTTTTTTGGAGCCAAATATAAATGGCCATGTGTTCAGGTTGCTATGTAAAGTATTAACACTTTAACAGAGTGTTTTAATAATTACAGAACAAAAACAATCATAAATCAAGATATTCTTTCCAAATTAATCAAAGGAAATATCAATTGAATGGATTACAGCACAGTGGAGAAATCTGTCAGGTTTTGGAAACAATCTGATGATATTCTTATCATCATGAATTGGTGAAGGCTGACTAGTGGTCTATTAAGTTAGCACAATCCAAAAGTTTTCATGACCAAAACAATGATCTTAGTCAATAAATGGCTATTACCTGAATAAGGATATTCAAAATAATTTCACTTTGTATCTGCACTATTCCAGCTGTTCATGAGTACAAATTTGAAAATACCAATCAACCAATACAACTTGTAATATTACCAAAGACTTTTTTCAAGGAACTTTAGTATGTGAGTATAATTGGCAAAGATGGTCAGGAAGGAACAGGTCTTCAAGAGACAGCAATCAACCATGACAAAACAAGATACAGAAAGACAAGGCAAAGTCCTCATATTGAGGCTGGACAAGGCAACCTAATAGGAGGAAGTGAGCTCCAAGAACAGACCAAAGAGTTTGAGACACACCTTTTCTCACTGGTAGATATAACACAAATACATCAAGTTAAAAGCCTTTATACATATACGGAGCACCTAGTGCAGACCAAGACCTGCACCGATTTTATTAAATGTATGAATTTTGCATGGATACTTGCTAGAGTTAGCTTATACTACTTAAAAATTTTAAAACAACACTGGAAGGGGTAAAAGCAGTTGCTCCCAAGCCTGAGTCCCTTCGGAGAAGTACAATCATTTCAATAGTATTTGTATTCATCATAAATATCAGAAGTCAAAGAAGTTTGGTACTTTGGGAGAGGAGAATATAAAGAAATACATTTAGTGGTGTGTTAATACTAGCAATGATGTTTAATTAGCAAAATTTAGTCACTGCAATGCTTTTGAGTAGTTAACCTCAAATGACTGGGAAATTGGATTTAAAATCAATGGTCATTTGTCATTCTAAATTGCCTAAAACTTTTTGTGATATCTATTTGGAAATGTGAAACAGCAATCATATAATCTGCAATGTCAAGATCTATCTCTGATATACTTGCTTTCTAAGGCCAAGAGTGAAAGGTACAGTGAAACAAATTGCTAACTTTCTTATAGTAGCCATGAAGGCAAAAAAAATGACAATTGCCTCAGACAGTTATAAATTATGGTGTCTTTTCTATCAATACAAAGAAAAATTTGCTCATTCAATAAAAATATTTTAAGACTACATATTGTAGATGGGTTTATGTTTTAAAGTATTGCTGTAATAAATTGTGTTGCTTATAGTAAAATTTAACTAAAATATGATGGAAGAATGGTTGTATGACTATAGAGAAAAACAAATTTTCCAAAGATTTATTTTACTTCTAATAATTTAATGATTGTACTAATACTTGCTTTGTCATATTAGTAATTAAAGTCATCATTTTCCTATGTATTCTTACATATTCAATTGGTAAAATTAATTAGAAATTGGTATACCAAAATGATCCTATAATTTTTCCAAGTTAGTAAAATAGTTCATGAGCGCAGACTTTAATTATCAAAGCTTCCAAATCCTTATTGATTTGGTTAATCAAAATAAATACTTTACTGAGAAAAATCAAATATAAAAGTTCTTCTTTCAATAATCAATGGATATTTATTGAATGGATAAATAATCTAGCTTAAAAATTTGATGATTAATGCAATTCTTAATGCAGATATTAGCATTAATAATTAAAATGTTTCACTTTACACATTCCTTCCCACATATGTGTACACTGTGTTCCTTAAACTTTTCTGTGCTGAGAATTTCCTCATGGATTACACAAAACCAAAAAGTGATTTTGCTTTCAAAATATGACTGAATCCTCTTATCTTCATTCTTATCTAACTGTAACATAGGGTTCGCTCATAAGCTTAGTAAACACTATCCTAGTCTCAACTTCTACAATATCAACTTTAATTTTTATTTTATGTGAATGTGTGAGTATTTATATGTACACACTTGTACAAAGCTTCCCATATAAACCAGAAGATTGCATTAGATAATTTGGATGTTATAGACAGTTCTAAGCAGCCAGATGTGGGAGTTTGTGATATGAATCCAGATCCTGCAGAACAATGGTTCTTAACCTGTGGAACATGCCCTCAAAAGACGATTGAAAACATAGATATTTACATTATCATTTATAACAGTAGCAAAATTACAGTTATGAAGTAACAACAAATATAATTTTATGGTAGGGGCTTAACACAATATGAAAAACTGTATTACAAATTTGAGAAACATCGTTCTAGAAGAGGAATGTATGCTCTTAGTGGCTCTACCATCTCTCCAGCCACATTTTAAAAAATTCCATGTTTGAGTTAGATCATATGGCAATTGCCTTTATGTTCTTGCTTTGTTTTGCTTTAAGTAATGACCATTAATCAGGTCCATCCATACTATCGTAATAGCAGACTTTCCTTCCTTCCATAGCTGAATCTATTCTAGTCTGTATACATATCCAATTTCCTTTTCCATTCATCAATTGCTGGACAGTCAAGCATTTTTTTCCTTGACTGTTGGGAGTATTACTACATGGAGCAGAAAGGTTCTTTGGCTTCTTAGACTCACTGATTTCACTAAAAAAAAAAATGTATCCTTTAAAGACATTTCTTGATGATATGTTATGTCTAGTTTTTACAAAGATTGTTTAATTTCTTTTTAGTTAGCATGAAAGTAATTGGATACATTATCAATTTTGGATAATATATATCTCTATATATCCCTAGCTCTCTATTTCTAATTCTTTATAAAAACTCCATGGTGTTTTTCACACTCTGTTACTTTACACATATATTTGTCCAGAAGAAGTGTACAAAGGCTGCCTTCCCATAGCCCAATCAGTATTTGATACTTCATTTTGATTTTGATTTGTATTTCCCATTTCCCTGATATATATATATTTCCATGTGTCTGCTGACCATCTATATTTTTTCTTATGATAAATGTATATTTAGGTATGCTGTGAGTTAGAAAAGAGGATTATTTGGGTTTTGTTTCTAGCACCTTTTTAAGTTCCTAATTCACTGTAGTCATTAGTCTTTTGTCACAAATATTGTTTCCTATTATGTGAAAAAGTAGTTTACTCCCTTGCTTACTTGCTTTGCTATGATGAAGTTTACAAGTACCTTGTTGTCAATTTCTATATTTTTTTTGTAGTTTTGTTTTACATTTAAAATATCCTTGCGAATTCCAAAATTCTGAAGTGTTTTTTCCTTCTTCCTTTGTTTTTTTTCCTTATAGTTTTATGTTTAAATTTTTGAATTGATTTTTGTTAGCTGATGAGAAATGGGGTACTCAAATAATTAATAACATTTGAGTAAATAATTGAATGCACAAACTTCCTATATCTAAAAAACTAAGTATAAGAAAAAAAAACAAATGACATACCCCATGTTTCAATTTTTCTTCAACTTTTCAGATACCAGAGAACAAGCTAAGAATTCACACTGCTTCACTCTGTATTTCATAGAAACACATGGACATTGAATGTTATTCTGACAAACACACAGTATGTGAATTAAAATATAGTGTGGGATGTGGGTTTACTAGGAGCGTTAAGCATTGTATGAAGTTTTTATACAGTTTACCAAATTCCCACTCCGATACTCTTTCAATTTGAAAGTCATAATACCATGGAGGACAATATCTGGTCACAAACTTTCAAAGATCTTAGTTCAAATTATAAAATTTCTAACATTTTTGCTTCAATAAAATTTTAATTTTAATTTATTTTTATTTATTTACACTCCAGATTTCAACACCCCCCCCCCACCGTGGTCCACTCTCCCACTGTTTCACATCCCATACCTCCTCACCAACCCATTGTCTCCATAATGATGGCCCCATCCCCAAACCCCCAGCCCACCTGAGCTCTAAACTCCCTAGGGCCTCTAGTCTATTGAGGGTAAGGTGCATCATCTCTGATAGAACACAGACCCTACAGTCCTCTGCTGTATATGTGTTGGGGGCCTCACATCAGCTGGTCTGTGCTACCTGGTTCGTGGTCCAGTGTTTGAGAGATCTCAGGGTCCAGGTTAATTGAGACTGCTGGTCCTCCTACAGGGTCACCCTCCTCTTTAGCTTTTATCAGCCTTTTCCTAATTCGACCATAGGGGTCAGCAGCTTCTGTCCATTGGTTGGTTGCAAAAATCTACATCTGACTCTTTCAGCTGCTTCTTGGGTCTTCCAGAGGGCAGTCATGCTAGGTCCCTTTTTTTGTGAGAATTCCATAGCCTCAGTAATAGTGTCAGGCCTTGGGACCTGCCCTTGAGTTGGATCCCACCTTGGGCCTGTCGCTGGACCTTCTTTTCCTTAGTCTTCTCTCCATTTCTATCCCTATAGTTCTTTCAGACAGAAACAATTATGGGTTAGAGTTTTGACTGGGATGATAACCCCCTCACTCATTCTTTCTGCTGGAGGTGGTCTCTATAAGTTCCCTCTCCCTACTGTCAGGCATTTCATCTAAGGTCCCTCCCCTTGAGTCCTGAAAGTCTCTCACCTCCCAGGTCTCTGATGTAATCTGGAGGGTCTCCCAAACCTCCTACCTGCTGAGAATGCCTGTTTCCATTGTTTCTGCTTGCCCTTAGGCTTCAGTACTTTTCCCTCACCCAATACCAGATAAGGTTCCCCTCTCCCTCCCCACGCCCTGTCCACTTTTCCTCCCAGGTTCCTCCCTCCTTCCCCACTTGTTATTGATTTCCTCTCCCTCACATGTAGAACTGAAGCATCCTCACTTCAGTCTTTCAGCCTGTTGACCTTTATGAGTTCTGTGGACTCTATCTTGGGTATTCTGTAATTTTTTTTTTCTTTCTTTCTTTCTTTCTTTCTTTCTTTCTTTCTTTCTTTCTGGCTAATATCCACTTATTACTGAGTACATACCATGCATGTCCTTTTGCATCTGAGTTATTCACTCAGGATAATATTTTCTAGTTCTATCCATTTGCCTGCAAAACTCAGGATGTTTTTGTTATTAATAGTTGAGTAGTATGTATTTTGAAAATTAACCACATTTTCTGTATCTATTCTTCTGCCCTGGGACATCTGGCTTGTTTCCAGCTTCTGGGTATCACAAATAAGGCTACTATGAACATAGTGAAACACATGTCCCTGTGGCATAGTGGAACAACTTTTGGGTATATTCCCAAGAGTGGTATTGCTGGGTCTTCAGATAGATCTATTTTTAATGTTCTGAGGAACCTCCAGATTTATTTCCAAATTGGTAATACCAGTTTGCAATCCCACCAGCAAAGGACGAGTGTTCCTCTTTTTCTATATCCTTGACAGCATGTGCTGTCCCCTGAGGTTTTAATCTCAGCCATTCTGATGTAAGGTGTAATCTCAGGGTCTTTTTGACTTGCATTTCTCTGATCACTAAGGACAATAAACATTTCTTAAGGTGTTTCTCAGCCATTCGAGATTCCTCGGTTGTAAATTCTTAGTTTAGTTTTCTATACTCCATTTTTTGATTGGGTTGTTTGGTTTTTTGGTGGTTTGCTTCTTGGGTTCTTTATATATTTTGGATATTAGCCCCTTATCAGATGTGGGGTTAGTGAAGTTTTTTCCCAGTCTGTAGATTGCCGATTTGTCTTATTGGCTATGTCCTTTGCCTTACAGAAGCTTTTTTATTTCCATGAGGTCCTATTTATCAGTTCTTGATCTTAGAGCATGAGCCACTGGAGTTCGGTTTAGGAAATTTCCCCTTGTGCAAATGAGTTCAAGGCTCTTTCCCACTGAAATCAGGGACAAGACAAGGATTCCCACTCTCCCCATTTCTATTCAATATAGTACTCAAAATGCAAGCTAGAACAATATGAGAACAAAAAGACATCAAGCCAAGAAGAAATAAATGTAACACGATTTGCAGATGATATGATAGTATATATAAGTGATCCAAAAAATTCTACCAGAGAACTTCTTTAGCTGATAAACAATTTCAGCAAACTGGCCGGATATAAAATTAACTCAAACAAATCAGTAGCCTTCCTTTATACAATGATAAACAGGCTGAGAAAGAAATTAGGGACCTTTCATAATAGCCACAAATAATATAAAATATTTTGGGGTAATTCTAATTAAACAAGTGAAAGACCTATATGACAATAACTTCAAGTCTCACAAGAAAGAAATTGAAGAAGATCTCAGAAAGTGGAGATATCTCTCATGCTCATAAATTGGCAGAATTATCAAAGGCAATCTACAGATTCAATATAATCCCCATCAAAACCCCAACATAATTCTTCAAAGATGTGGAAAGAGCAATTCTCAAATTCATCTGGAAAGGCAAAAATCCCAGAATAGTGAAAACAATTCTTAACAATAAAATAACTACTGTGGAAATCACCATCCCTGACCTCAAGCTTTACTACAGAGCAAGAGTGATAAAAACTGCATTGTATTGGTACAGAAACATACACATTGATCAATGGAATTGAATTGAAGATCCAGAAATAAAAATACACAGTTGCAGACACTTAATCTTTGATAAAGAAGCCAAAAATATACAATGGAAAAAAAAGAAAGCATCTTCAATAAATGGTGCTGGTCTAACTGGATATCTGTATGTAGAAAAAGGAAAATAGACCCATATTTCTCACCTTGAACACACCAAGTCCAAGTGGATCAAGGACCTCAACATATAACCAGATACACTGAATCTAGTAGAAGGAAAAGTGGGAAAGCACCTAAAGTTTTAATTTATAAATATACAACAATCTAAAAACATTCCCAGAAAATTCTAGATGTTTTAATATTCAAATTCATAAATTATTAAACTTCTACTACTTCAAACTTAGAGGATAAGAACATTTTGATATTTAATGACCAAACTAGATTGTTCTAAAGTAAATGCTACTAAACTGAAATACTAGCTAAATAAATTTTTCAAACCTTTACTTAAAGGCTTTTGTCATGGCAAAATGTTAGAGAAAGAAAGGAGTGTAGTTTCTGTCTTTCCATTCAAATGAACCTCCTTTCTCACTGGCTGGTGCCTCCTGCTGAATCTGATGCAACATTTGGACATACAGACCTAATATCTGAGTTGCTTCAAGAGTCAAATTAACATAAACTCAGTGCATATTTTCTAGTCTATAACCAGCTCAAAATTGGAGGATATATTAGACACATGAACTGAGGAAAAGACTATAGGTCATAAGTCTCCCAGCCTCTTGTTCTCTGTAAGCCTATGTTTATTATTAATGTCAGAAACTCTACCCATAGTGTGATACCATTGTGTCTGCCCAAGCATGAACTGAACAAAGACAAAGGCTCATGAGGCCTCAAGCTTACACACACAAAAAACTATAGGTCTCTAAGGAACCCTGACAGTGATAGAAATGGTATTCCTCGGAGAAGAACATAACAATTACTTATCTAGTAACAAATGATAAACCCTGAAAATATGTGTTTAAGTAATGTTACAATGATAGTAGGTTGCATTTAGAAAATTTGGAAATTATATATATAATGTATATATAATATTCAGTTATCTTATATATATTAAATATAAATAGATGTATATAAAAACCATAAATATATAAGCACAGGTAATGTATATATATATGAAATATATGAATATATATGAAATATATGAATATATATATATATGAAGAAAGCCATGAATTGTAAAAGAACAAGGAGTGGTATACATCAGAGAGATTTCTTTGTTTTTTAATATTTCTCAATTTTTATATTTCACAGAATTAACTTCAAAAATTGCCAAGATCTCCATAGATGGGACAGGAGGTGGCTTTTGACCTCCTCAGCCAGAGTGTTGACTGGGTTGATCTTATGCAGATTGTGTATAAGTAAATAAAGGCACAATGAGTTCATGTCAGATCCAGAAGGCATTGTTTTGCTGTAGTCCTCCAAGCCCTGGCTCTTCCAGACTCTATAGCTAAGGTTTCTGCTGTTGTGGTAAAACACCTGAACAAAATCAACTTGGGAAGAAAAGTGATTATTTCATGTTTCATTGCTTGGGGAGGTGAGAGCACGAAGTCAGTGCAAAATCCTGGAGAAGAAGCCAGAGAGGAATGCTGTTCATTGGATTGCTCCTAGCAGCATGCTCAGTTTGCTTTTCTATAGAACTCAGAAACACCTGAGCAGGGCTGCCATCACCAAAAATATTCTAGATAATCCCAAATAAATTATGAATCAAAACAATGCCTCTCAGGCTTGCAGACAGGCCAATTTGGTGGCGCAAGTTTTCCAGCTGTGTTTCTCTCTTCTAAAATGACTTTGTGTGGCAAGTTGATAAAATGCTAGTCAGGACAGTCTTCCATACCTTCCTTTGTGGTGCTCCCTAAACCTGATGAGATTTGTGACACAGATGCTTCATTTGGAGCTGAACAGTATACCACTTCTCTGCACTTTGACCAATCATAATCTCTTATTAGCTGAGTGATCAATATTAAATGACAGTGGTTTAAATTTATTGTTTTCATTTTCAGAGAAGCAAGAGTATAACCTGAACTGGAATGAAATTCAAATTCCAGAATTAATTTACTCATTTTTTTATTAGAAATTAGTGGAAAGGACAATTCTTGTTAAATAAAAATGTATGAATTTTAGATGAAAATAATCATATATTATATTTCAGGTTTAACTTATTTTTCTCCTATTACATTCTACTATAAATTTTTGTTTTTCCTAACACTTTTTTTTTTATGTTGAAAACAAAACAACGACAACAAAAAAACCCTCCTCTCCAGTGGCTTTTCTTACAATCCATGCATCATTTACTTCAAAAGAGACATCACTGCCCTAGGTCTTTCTCGTTATCTTTAGATTGCCTGGGGACATCTCTGTTGTGTTGCTCTATTAGCACCTGGTTTCAAAGTAAAAATCAAACACTTTAAAGATAGTCTTCTCTATCTTTCTCTACTTGGTTCATGTTCTAGTAAGTGATACAGTTCTGAATCTGTCTTATCAATTCTATGCTGACATGCATATTAATGATCAAGTCTTGTTGCACTTATGTACTCTTTTTTCAATATTTTCAATCATTTAACAATAATTTCATTACTGTAATCATTAAGCATTACTTCTATTGGTTAAGTACTAAATAACTTTTCTTTGTATCTAGTCTTCTTTCTTCAACTCTTTTTCACTTCCTGTCAGGATATTGTTTTGTCATACAGAGTCCTTGTGAACTCCTTTATTACATGTTAGCAAGTCCAGTCCCTATTCCTGACTGTCCCATTATTACTGACTATCTTCCAAACAATGGCAAAGTTTACGGACTGAATGTTTAGTCCTTTATCCTTATAACATCTCTATTGTCTACATGTATCTCTATGCTTTTAAATTACAGCACCATGAATTGTTAGAATGTTCCAATACACTGTGCACTTTTTCAAGGCCTTTGTAGTTTTCCTATTCCTTGTAAAATTTCTTTTTCTCCATGCTTAGAGAGAACATTTATTCCATACCTTCCACTGATCTTACCAACACCCATTGAATGGTACCATAGTTTTTATCAGAATAGAATCATCTCAGTTCTAATGAGTAGATACACTGCATATGCTGGATAGACCAAATCACGGGGTCTTCCTCTCCTTACTATACTTTTACTTATCGTTTTATGACTGAAAAAAGACTGAACCATGGAAGTCATTTGCTGTACTTTGTATTGTTGTACTCCCAGATTATAGCTAAAGATAATAAATTTAAATGTTTCTAATAGCAAAATATAAAAAGAAAGCATGATATTATGTTTAAAAAACAATATTTGCTGCAAAGGTAAGAACGTGGAAAACTAAGTCTGAGCAAGGAAGGTACATTAAATACTGTTCTGCTGTTCTGGATACACCAGGAATTGTCCTATGTTATATTTATCTAAAATTACATATATTTTACATATACATATATTTCTACATAGGTTAAGTAAATTCACACCACTTGGGTGTGCATGCCTCCCCAAAGAGTCATAGATCAACTAAAATCCCTGTGTGAGTTATGAGAAATCTCTTTTCAAGTTGTTGGACCAGGAAGTTCAAGAGACTCCCCAAATAATTAGGCTATTGTCTCCCAAAGGTTGAATGTAAGACCCAATTGCTGAATACACCATGCAATTTAGACACAAGGCCTTGAGAATTACAACTGAATCTGACCTGAAATCCTCCTGCCTGCAGAGTAACTTTCATAGAGCCAAAAGTTTCTATGTAAGCTGCTATTACAAGAAAGTGACCAACTGTCATACTCAGCTGTGATGCTTATGATCCAGAACAATGTTCAACATGTCAAGACATTCCAAATGGTACAATAGTGGCACTTACATCTTGAAAATCCAATTAGATTTGTGGCCCACTCAACAAGAGGGAAATCATGCTTTGTATTATAAATCTAGCCAAATACCTGTGGCTAATGAGCTCATGAATCATACTGAAAAGCCTCCTACTAACTGACATTTTCTAAACCAGTATGATCTGAATGTGTTCTAATATTCACCCTTATACCCACAAATTAAGTGTAGTTTCTGTCCATTATCAATCCAAGAAGCTTATTTTTGCAACAGAGAAATATTCAAAATGCCACAACTAGTCAAAATGGAGGGAATGACTAAATGTGGAGTGCTCAGCTCCAGCTACAACATCCTTCCACCTAAGTGTGGTTATTTGAATATGTGTGGTCCAAGGAGATGTGACCCTGTTGGAGGAGGTGTGGCTTTCTTGGAGGAAATGTATCACTGTAGAGGTGGATTTTGAGACCCCCCTACTAGCCACATGGGAGTAAGTCCTCTTCTGGATGCAGTTAGATCGTGATGTAGAACTGTCAGTTTCTGCAGCACCATGACTGCCTGGAAACTGCCATACTTCCTGCCTTGATGATAATGGACTGAACCTCAGAAGCAGTAAGCCAGTCCCATATAAATGTTGTCCTTTAGAAGAGTTGCTTTGGTTATTGGGTCTCTTTCCAGCAATGGAAATCCTAATACACTAAGGCCCAGGGAATATTGTGAAAAACAGACCAGCAGGATTGTTTGAGTCAGAAACCAGGAATCAGCTGTAATATAGGTTTTCTAGATATGATAGGGAAGCTATGCTCATAAAATTTGGACAATGTACATGCCTAAATAAGATCTAGACAATGACAACTGTTCACATGCCAATACAAATTAAAACAAACAAACAAACAAACAAAAAAACAAAACAACTCAATGTGAAGAGCTTTATATAATTAAAGATGGCTAAGGGAGTCAGAATTAGTTTTTCCCAGGGCTAAGCCCCCTAATTATGTATATAAAACCAGTAGCCAGGTCTAAATTATCTACATATAAGCAACACTAAACTCAGTATGCTGCATTTATATATTCAAACAAACATTTATGTAACAAAATAAGTTTTAATGAGAGGCCATGAATTTGCAAAGAAGCAAGGGCAATGGTAGGAATGAGAGAAAGAAATTGGATAATTATTTGAATTATATAAATATACTAAAACAATTTCTATATTCATATTTAAAACATGTTTAAGTGTGGATAAGTTGTACTTTTGAATATATAAGCAAAACTATATTTTCAAATAATGAAAAATGTCTTCTTAAACACTTTCTGATAAAGAAAAGAAGCATTTTAGGTATTTTTTTGTAAATGTTATTCATAAATATTTTATTAAAATGCTGTTGTGTAGAACGGAGGGGGATAAAACACCAAGTATGAAATGTGGGACAGATTGTATGAGAAAATACAATATTGTGGAACACTGCATATTTTGTGAAATTATTGAGCTTTTGACTTTTGCCTAACAAGATGCAATGACATAAATCAGATTTGTGATACAAAATTTGACTCACCAACTGACAATATGCGAATAATTTTTACCATCTAATTGGGGGATTTGAAGTCAACTGCAACAAAGGATTTTCTGTGCAGTGGCTATAGAATGATGAGTTTTCACATTCCTCAGACTTTCAAAATGACATTACAGAGAAACAAATTTAGGTTGCCTTATTTTACACATGCCATCAAAACTTTAAATATTTCAAAAGAATATGGAGGAAAGCTGAGATGTTTGCTTCTCACGCCCTGAAACACGGGAAGTGGACTCTTATAGGTGCTATTCAAATATTACCATATGCTTGTTTCAGATTTAACTCTTAATTTCATGCTGTATAACTCAGCCCTGCTTTGCGCAAACAGTGAGGGAGTATCTCCAGTTCATGAACAGATCATGTTTACACAACAGCTAGGTTATTTGGAGTGAGTTGCTTTGTTCAGTGAACCAATAGTAGCTGTCATTAAGACTGAAGTGATTTCTTGGAAACTTGTCCTTGTATTATAACAAATTGTACATCTTTGATATAAATCAGAATTTTTATATTATTCCCTTCATTTTAGTTTTCTAATGGGAGTTTATTTTAAGAAGCAATGAGTTTGGAATTTTTTTCCTTCAAGTTGTATTTGTTATTGTTAAAACTGACCTTTTACAAAGACAAGCCCTTGGAGACAAAAATCATTGCATGCAGAGTTTATCTCAGTTCATTCTAAAATGCTCTAGTTTTTATAGGATTCCATTATAGCAAAACTTGAATATTAATGAATTAATTATTCTAACAATCTAAAAAAGATAACTCAAAACATACACTAAACAAGCCCTATCATTTAAAAATTTTCAACAAATGTTCAGACGTGAAATTAGTTAAATCATATGTCAGGCATAGTGTAGTAAAACATAAAAGAAGTTAGGCATAATAGAAACAAAAATTTATATTAATTTCAATGCAAGCTATAGTTTGTAGTCTTGGCATTTGAACACTTGGTCACTAGTTGGAAATGCTGTTTGGGGAGATTTCAGAGTTACATGGTCTTGTTGGTAGAAGTATATGCCTGGAGGGAAGCTGTGAGAATTTCAAAGCTAGCAGTATTTCCAGTTTCTCTCCCTGCATTGTAGCATGATTGCAGTATGAGCTCTTGAGTATTTAGTTTTCTACTCCAGTTTCTATGCCTGTTGCTTCAATGCTGTCCATACCATAATGGATTCTATCCCTATAGAACCACAAACCTAAATAAACTCTTTACCAAAAATATATTTATTGAGCTTAACAGGTACATCATTCACATTGGCACAGAAATATATTTTCGAGAAAAACTTAGTATGATTTATAGTGATAAAATTAAAAGGTATGGAGAAAATAAACAAGCATTTTTTTAGTACTCATATTGGAAAAATTGAAGAGGATCATAGGCTTATATTTTTCAAAATTTACTTTAATAAGTTTTCTTAAATGCCTCAACTACCCTTATAGCCCACTGACAGAAGGTATAGGAGGAAAATGACTAAGGGGAGAAGGGGAACATGGACCTGTTTAAAGTAGTTCCTTGGGTTAATTCCAATCTTGGTCTGCAGTCCAGTCCACTAGCAAAATACCAAACATGAATCAGCAGCAGCAGCTCAATCCGTAAGAAACTACAAGGCTCTGCCCAGAGTTTGAGTCTGCGGAAGTGGCAAGAAACAGATGGAACACCACCAGAAGTTCTTAATGTGCTTTTCTCTATGAAGATCAGTGAAGACAACAACACAATCCAATGCCAGAGCGTCATTAGCAAAGTCCAGCAAGTGAAACCGAATGAAGACCAGCAAAGAGAACCAATGCCAGAGGGTCATCCAGTGTCTGTTGGGTTATACTTAAACTCTTTCCAAACATCATGTGTCTTCTCAAGTGTCTGCTCCAGCAAAAATTACATGCTGTTTCACCAGCCAGCTTCCAGAAAAATGCCATGTATCTGTTCTCAGCAAAACATCCTTGCATGTGTCTGCTTCAGCTTCCAGAAACAACATCACGTAACACATCAACACGTTGAGTCTCCAGTGAAATCAGAAGTTTGCACATCAGAGGATTAGTACAAAAGCATCTTTGTGAAGTTCATTTACCATGCTCCACAGGCCATTTAAAAGAGCAACAAACAACCATCTTTCACAGCAATGTAAAATCTGTATCATTATGCATTTGCTACAAGGAGACTAAGACACGTCTGTCTCCAATAATTTAAATTGCTTTCTATACTAAATAATATTTAACACAGAAAAAAATAATGGTTAAAATCAGTGCACATAAACTCCTAGTTCCTACAGGGAGCACATAGGTATGTGTGTCTATATCAAAGTATGACTGCACTCTGGAGCTCCATGTGCCACTCCGAGTGCTTCAAGCCAAGTTCTGAGCTAATCAAATTCTGAATCTGTAGCATTTAGCTATAAATATTGTTCTTCACTCTTTAAAGAATAAAATTATCAATAATATCCACAATATTATTTTAAGCTAATTTATATAAGCTAATTTTGCTTATTTCATCACATAAACAATCACTGATAAAAGCTTAGGTTCAGACACACACACACCTACACACACACATGCACTCACATACACGTGCACTCACTCATATGCATTTAAAGGTTTATTTTTACTTATTTAAATTTCTTTCATTTATTCTCCCTTCTGCTCCCTCTACACCCCCCTTTGTGTTTGTGTATGTGTGTGTGTGTGCACGTGTGTTATTTGTTAAGATTGTTAAGATTAGAACTCGCTTGGTTGTGATGCCTAGGCTGGCCTTAAATTCTGGCCCAAGTGATCCTGCAAAGATTCAGAAACCTTGAGTAGCAGGATACCTAGGTTAAAAAGTTGTTTTTATACACATTTTCATATGAAATACTTTAAGTGTCTAAAAATGTAATTTCTTAAATATTTGTTTGATTTCTTTTATACTTATTTCAAATATGCACTTTTTTGGTGTTAACACATACTATTCAAAAGAATTTACCATATGTAAGCAAAATATGCAGACCATGTTCTCAGAGTGGACCAAGGAGCTCATGGGACCCTTTGCGCTTATTGAACATACCTCATTTTCTATGCAAACGTAGAGAGACAGTTTTAAATTCTCTGATACTTTAATGTCACTACATACACATACATAGTGGCCTGGATGCTATGAAAGTCACTGCCACACTGTCCCTTAGCCTCACCAGATTTCAAATAACCTTGCTAAAGAAGGAGCACATTCTCAGGAGTCCCTGCAGATCATTCTCTCTAATGTCTTTCACATGTTCCCTGTGCTTGTGTAATGAGCTAACCAGCTGCCTCTTACTTGCTTTATTTCCCTTCATCTTTAGGTTGAAGGCACCTTCCCCCATACAGAGATTCCGAATTCACTCAATAATGACCAAAATTGAACTCTACAAATGGTCAACCTCACACATTGCTTCTAATTCAGGTTCTACCTTTTCATATCACTTGGGAGTAGTTAGCAGATTCTAGCCTCACTGTCCCTACTTGTACTTAATTTCTTTTACAGTCTTCTGATCATATTCTAAAGAAATAGAATAGCAACACTGTTGGCAGTCTCAATGAACTACAATTTGAAAAAATAGAAATATAAAAAAGAAATCAAACAAATGATATTATAAAAACTGATTACATGGGTGCAAAGTTATCTTTCTCCTTTTTTCTATTAATTAATTTATTTTATCACTTCATATCATGAACACTGCCTCCTCCTGGCTTCCCCTTCATACTAATCTTTGTTTCCCTTCTCTAAGAGGGTGAGGCCCCCTGGGTATACCCCCTACCCTGGCACATCAAGTCTCTCTATGGCTGTGCACATGTTCTCCATCTGAGGCCAGACAAGTTAGCCCAGTTATTGGAACTGATTCCACAGAGAGGGGACAGACAGGTTTAGGGACAGCTTCCTCTCCAGTTGTTGTTGGACCCACATGAAGACCAAGCTGCACATATGCTACATATGTGCAAGGGGCCTAGGTGCTGCCATGAATATTCTTTGGTTAGTGGTTCCGTCTCTATGAACCCCCAAGTGTCTGGGTTAGGTTACTCTATTGGTCTTCCTGTGGATTTCTAATCATCTTCTTGGCCTTCAGTCCTTCCCCTAACTGTTCCACAAGACAACCTGACTTCTGTCCAATGTTTGGCTGTAGGTCTTTGCATCCGTTAGTGTCAAGGCTTGGTGTACATCTATGGGATGTGTCTCCAGTTGGGTAAGTTATTAGTTGGCAGTTCCCAAAGTTCTACTTCAGTTTTGTCCCTGCAGTTATAGACAGAACAAATTTTGAGTGAAAATTTTGTGTGTAGGTTAGTTGAGGTGTGACAATCATGTTTGGCTCCAAAATAAAGTTATCTATATTTTCTTAATTTTGAAGATGGAAACAATGATATGTACTACTTTTTGCATTGTAAAATCTTTTGGTTTTTCTGTATAAACTAAACTTTTTCACCTAACTCAAATAAGGGAATTTGACTGTGTTGGCATACATCATAAATCCAACAACAAAGAGGCCAAGGCAAGAGTATCTTGGAGTTTGAGGCCAGCCAGCCATCGTGGTATACAAAGTTACTCTATGTCTTAAAGTCAAATAAAAATAGGAATGATAGTAGTAATAGTAATGAACTAAAATGGGTAAAATCAGACTAGCCAAAGGCTCTTGGAATCCCAGGAGCATATCCCTGAGCTTCAGGTGGGAAATCAGTGACAGTTCCCACTGGGAATTGAGAACAGCACAGAAGATGCTAATAAATCCAAAAGTAAATCAACAGGGCATCAACAAGCTCCATATTATATCCTAATCTGGACAGTCAGATAATGCCTTATGCTTAACCTTGACTATATAAGACCCAGCAAATTACTATAGGCAAGGATAGAGTGGTTTCTCTGCAGCTCTTTCTAAGAAGAGAGTGCATGCTTCTCACAGAGACTGGCTTCTGCTCTAGTATTTTAAATTTTCTTTGTCACCGACTTACCCCCCTTTTACAAGCTTTTGCAGACTAGGCACTAGGGCAAGCTATGACTTCTAGCTGTTTGTCAAATACACTTTCTGCAGTTCCATCAAAAAATATCTTAATGAAGATTCACTTAAAAACAAAAGAGATAATTAAGTCTTCTATACACAAAAATATTCAATTCACTGTGACTCTCAGTTTTATATCTAAAATGACGTATTTTCATATTAAGAAAAATGACAAGATTTGAAATTGTAATTTATTCATGTTCTTCCTCATAAAATCCTTACTCAGCTGGAGCTGTCTTGAATAGTGTATTCTCTTCAGCCTATAGCTCTGTAATAGGAGATTGTGATTTATATCCCTTGAGGCCCTTTTCATACGCTAAAATATATTTTCTGCATTTGGTGTTTCTTTATAGAAAGTATTCTATAATCCTAATACATGCTCCACACAGTTGCCACATCTGTTCCACCACAGGTGATACAGCAAAGCTTCCGCAGAATTGCTAAAAGGCTCGATAAAGCAGTTAGGCAGATGTCTCTGTGTTTCTTTGGTGTACCGTTTTGTTAGATTTCATGCTGATTATGCAACAGACAACTGCTAGAAGTGCGCAATGGAGAAATATTGACTGTATTTTAAAATGCCAGATTTAAAATTCAAATCCTAATTGTACAGCTGCTTACATAATGCGCCTAAGAAAGTAAAAGTTGAAAGACTGACTCTTTGGGTGAGCCAAACAGAAGAAAAGCAGGTGACCTCAGAAAGATTTTCGATAGTACCTATGTATTTGTAGGTGGGTTGGTACCTTTAAAATGTGTTTTCACACTCAACTAGCATGATCATTCCAGACAATAATGTGACTTGATAATGTTGAAAAGAGTTCATTAAAGTACCTGTCTGTTTTTCAATCTATCCAGACAATGTTTATTAGGGTCAATGATTCCCCTTACTACTCTTGACAAAACAGGGCACTTAAGTTTTTATCTTCCTCCTATACTGAGTCATTCCATGTAGAACTGAACATACAAGTGACTTGACATTAATGTAAATGTCCTTTAATACTACTAGGAATATTAAAGTCTTTATTTTGAGGGATTTACCTAGGATTATAAAGGCAAAGGGAAAAGGCATTATAGATTTAGATTTTAAATGTGATTAAGAATTATTCTTTACACAATTAAACAATTATGAATTAATTTAATGCATTAATTAATTCATTTAATAAATATGTATTATCTAAACTTTGCTGTTTGTTACAGAGCCAAAACTATAATAGAAAATTAAAGGAACTTCTTAACATGAGAATTAAATTTTAGTAGAATATTAATTGTATATATTTACATACATCAAAAACACACAATGCATGGCAGGGTTGACAAGAAGGGAAATATCAGGATTTGGGAGGGAGGTGATTTTTTCATACTGTGATTTGGAAAGCCAGGATGAACAGATTCCTAGCAAGCCATGTGTGCATCTGGATGATACATGCTCCAGACAGGTAAGTGTTACACTCCTTAAATCTGTTTTATATGTTACTAAAAGTGACCTATTATTTTAAAAGCTACCGATATTATAAGAGTGCATACTGCAGAATGACTGGTGGGGTCTACATACTCTGGTGTGATATATAATAAGAAGAAAATGCTGGTGACAGATTCTGTGGTAAAAGTTTTGTTAAAGCGTTATCTGATTGCTAAATGCTAAAACCATTGTCTCTGATTTTTGACAAAGAATTCATTCAAATTACAATTGTCACTTTTGAGATAATTAGACAGATAATTCTACTGAAGATTCTTCTCATCAAGTGAAATGAGTGTTTGCAGTAGGAATTGTCTGAGCAAAGGCAGAGGAGAAAGGCAGATCACAACCCTGCTGCTTATTCTCATTAGAAACTTTTGCTTGACATTTGAGCTGCCTGATGGTTATTACTAAAATATAACACAGTAGGGTATAAGGAAGAGCTAGGTAAATGAAGTTGCTATGAACATACAAACTGAAAGAGCACCTGTGAGCCTGGCATTTAGCATTCAGCAAGCATCCGGTGGGTTGGGGAAAAGTACAATAAAATTTCAGAGAAGTTACCAGTAATTTCCGATTATTTTGGAGGTCCAGTTCTTCATTAGGATCTGCTGTTACTACGAACTTTAAGAGGAGATTTGTTCCATCTTAGCAAATTCTCAGGGAAAAATGTAAGGTAGTTGATCATGACACTTTACATTCACTTCAGAATTCCTGGAAACGTGACAGACATTAATTTTCCCAACCTTACTTAAATGTATAACTTCTAGAAGAGTGAGTGTCTCCTAGAGAGATCAAGGTGGAAACCATACTTGTTCATCAGTCTTTATGTACATCAGTGACTAACATCAAACTTAAAATCAATCTTAAATAATTGATCTTAGAAGACTGATATTTTCAAAAATTAATATATTTAAATAATTTTAACTCATACGAAGGCACTACTTTTTACTTCAACATTGATTTGTGAGAACTTTGAGACAGATTATCTCTGAGTTTACCTGGGTCTGAATTTTTAACCTAAGATGATTTCAATTCACAATCTTCCTGCCTCTACCTCCAAGTTTTGGGATTAGAGGTCTGTAACAGTACGCATAGCTAAATGTTAATAATCTGTGTCATATTTCAGTGAGATATTTTATATTTATGCATTTTCATTGAACTTATGTTATCTGTTTTCATAGAAGACCGCTGTTAAGAGAGTATAGAAAGGTATGAACAACTTTAGAATTTTTTATAACTTTCTGATTAACATTGCCACCACAGTAATTTTTGCCTATTAATTTATTTTATTTTGGGTTTATTTAGAGAGCTTTAAGGTCTTTAAGAGGAAAGATCATTTTTCCCTTTCCTTTTACTGTTTTCCTCTGGATTTTACCTAGTGCCTATTTCCTTCTGCTTCCTGTACTTATACATCCTCTAAGCATCGCATGCCAATCATCTACCTTCCTGCTTCCTCCTTTTCCTCACTCTCTCATCTTTCCAGGGGATGTACCACATATTTTCACTTTTGGAATCTAAACCCTGTTAAAGGAGGTTCCTAACTACAGGTCATGTGCCCAGCATATCAACTTCCCAGGTTATAAACATGCTTAAATATAAGCATGACTTCTATGAAAAAATTCACCAAGTTTAATCTTTTTACTTTATGACCAACTAAAATACAAGGTGTTCACCTAGTGATTTGAATGTATATCTTTTAATATATTGTCTTTCAAAAACAGAAAGAGAAAACTGAAGCCATGTATTATCATTCATATATATATATATATATATATATATATATATATATATATATATGCCAGAAAAACAGATAGGTTCCCATTTTCCAGGTGTGGTAAATCAACAACTGAAGCAACTAGCTAACTGATTACTAGATTAACATAGTGACAATTGTATTTGTTTCTTAAGCTCACTGTAATAGGTGCATCTATACATAAAATTCCCTTATGGAAGTCCAACGGATAGGCCTCTGTAACTGATGACCTAGGAAGCATTCAATCTTTTTCTCTTGCAAACAGTGACTTTGAAACTTTCTATTCAGAACACAGTAAAATTTAGATTCTTTTTGAAATTGATAAAAAATAAAGCCTAGCAAAAGCAAGAAAACATACTGACATGATAGCTTATGTGTACGTGGGTGGGTGGGTGGGTGCAGGTTTGTGCTCATACCATGTATGTGTACATGTTTGTTTGTGCATATGTAGGCCACAGGACAAGCTCAGATGTCATCCTCAGAAATGCCTAAATCACTTTTGGGATAGGCCTTCTCATTGCCCTTGTGCTCACCAGGTGGGTAAGACAATTCCTAAAGCTATTCCTACATTAAGGTGAAACAGCAGGATGCAAGTGATAAGAAAGCGGGAGGTGGGGGGGAGGATGAGAAATATAGGGATGCTATAGAGGGGTTGGAAAGGGAGGATAACACAGAAGGAGGTGAAAAGGGAGGGGAAAAACACTAAAGGATTTTGAAAAGGCCATAGGATATTATATTATTTTGTATTTACCTGAACTCTTGCCCCTACTGTGGCTTGCTTCTGTATATAACACCAGTGAGAATCAATCTACATTGAATTTCTTTGTTACGTTTCTTGTGAGTCCCATACACTGTCTATATCACCTGGGGGCCAAGAATCATTCTAAAAAGTTGAATTTTGATCTTCTTGTGGTGCCTGTCAGGCAATCAGCTGTCAAAGACCAGATTTGACATCACAGGGTAAAATGAGTCAGGAAGTGAGGTATGACATTGACTAAGGTCAGTGCTGAGAGCAGCCGACAGGGATCAGTAAACAGAGGGGCTAAAGAGGTTAGGTCTAGTTGGCAGCCAATGTGGGTTGCTACCTATTTTAATTACAGAAAAGAAAGGGAGAAGACCAAATACACACACACACACACACACACACACACACACACACACACATACACAGAATGCTTGAAGCAAAGACAGGCTCCAGGAGTTTATTATTTGTTTTATTTTTTCTTAACCCCTTTTTATACCCCTTAAGATAAATTTTTCTATTAGAAAGAGTATTACTTCAGAGCTACAAGTTACTCATTTTCTAAAGACAGTTACCACAAATCCATTCTTCAAACAGTTTAAAATCAAGAGGAAATCCCAATAGGATTATTGATTATGATTTCTTATACAAAACATATCTAAGTAACAATTTTCATCGTTCTTTCCATAATCTCATTATAACCCCAATTCTTTAGTTGTAGATTAACAAAGTTTAAGCAGGCCAAGTCTATAGTAGCAAGTTTCTCCCTATGCTTGGTTTGCAACAGTTTGTACTTACTAAAGAGCAAGTCATCTATCTTGCATCTTATTTTTGAAATCTTGCTCAGGTCAGCTGGGTAATCATCTATTCCCTGTTCTAATAATCATACTAGAATTATTTGCACTTTCTTATAATCTTATTATTTCCTGTTACACACCAAAAACCTGTTACCTCACCCATAGATCCCAAAGATTAAGGAACTCAGGCCCAACCTAGAGTATATGCTTTCTTTGATCATTAACTTGTCCTAAACCTATTTTTCCTGCCTCTTCAATGCTGTATCTTTAATGCATAAACACTCCCTGTACTGCTTTCCCTACCTCTAGCAGCTTTGGTCATTCTCTGAGGAAGGGGCATGCTTTATTATTGATTCTAACTTTAAACATTCTGTCAACTGGCCTAAGTTCCTAACTTTCTATCAACTACCCCAACTTCCCCAAATTATTTATATCGAGCTAACTTCCTAAAACTACTTCAAATCAACCTAGAAATTCAATAAAATCATGAATTGATCTATATTACATTATCTTAAGAACTTTTATCTTTATGTTGATCTGCAAGAAACTTGCCCAACAGAGTGGGCTATCACCCAGGAGGTAATCACACTGAGTTATAGACAGTGAGGCTCTCCCGGTATCTACCCATACCAAGCCAAATAAATGAGGAGTACGGTATTCACAAACATGAGAAAACACATCAATACCAAGAAGCAATTCTGGGATGAAATCTCTGGTCTTACCATATCAGAGATCACCCATTGCAGCTGAGCAGGATGGTAGGCCATCTTCTGGGAGCTCACTTGCCCACTATATCTCTTGCTGCATGTCATGCATATCAATTGTGTTAACATGAAACTGAACATCTCTTTCCCAGCCACTGACCATCAGAAACTCATTGGAATGGATAATGCATGCAAGATTTGTACTTTCTATGAGAAGTGCCTGGCCACAGAACTAGCTGCTGATGTTCTGAGTGAAGAGTGGATGGTTAATTGGTCTGAAGCAGTGATGGGAAGGACAAATATGATTTTCTCATAAAACATGTTTTCTTGAAGCAGAGTGTACATACTGTTGTGTAGGGGTCATTAATGTTTTAGACCAAGGAGAGCTGTTGAAAGGAAGCACACATTTCTTCCCAGATGCATTGTTGATCTACATGTTCTCAAGTTAGTTATTATATAGAAACAGAGAGAAAGATTTTCCTGGACCAACAGATACTACTATGCCTTCGTAACTGTGGTTCATATATGCTACAAGAAAGCATTTCAATCTCTATAAAGTAGATGATGTCTGAATATGTTGACAAAAAACATTAAACAAGCTCAGGAGCAAAGCACCCCAGATTCATCTACATGTCAATCCACGTGTCCTACAACGTACTCAAATATATAAGAAGGAGGCTTCAGAATATGTTAAATCTTTGGCCACGAAAATAAAGGAAGCCAAAGAAAAATTCCACAAACAGATATCTAAATGAAGCAGGCTATTCTTGTTGAGACATTCTACTTAATCTGAAATCAGAATCAGTCTTTAAGACCAACAAATAAATGATCAAGCCTTGATTCTCCCCAAAATAAAAACATAAACAAAAATAAAGCAACAACAACAACAACAACAGCAACAAAAAACCAAACTAACTTTGTTTAGATCCTACAATGTCTTGATAGTTTCTAATGTGTTTTCATGTGTTAAATGATGCCATAATAAAGCAGAGATCAAAGGTCATGGTGAAGCTTGTGTCAACTAGTGTTATATGTAAAATTGACTGAACTAAGGAATATCTGTATAGTTAGCAAATGTTACCTCTATGTGAGTGTTTCAGAAAGATGTATTTAAACAGTTCTGGTTAAAGAAATTGGAGTTATAAATATGGGCTGACATCCTCTAATTTTCTAAAGGCTCAGTCAGAACAAAACAAAGGCAGAAGAACTGCTTTCTTTCTTTGTTTCTTTGTTTCTTTGTTTCTTTGTTTCTTTGTTTGTTTGTTTGTTTGTTTCTTTCTTTCTTTCTTTCTTTCTTTCTTTTTCCCTAGGCATAGATCTTCATCTTCAGTCTTCTGGTCTTGGATGCCCTGTTTTTATAGGCTGCTGGGCTCTGGAATTATAGACCTGGATCCATTGGATTGAGTCTTGATACTAATTCATTTCTTCAAATTTCAAACAGAAGATGATGAGATTTAGAATTTGTGATCATGTGGTTTAATTCCTATTATATCTATAAATATTATATATCTCTGATTATAGCAATATCAAGTTATATAATAAATCTCTTCTCTATATCTTTTCTACATCTCAGTAGTCCATTTTGTTGGAGAACTTTAACACAAGATTCTAGATCTAGAGAGTGAGACCATAACAATTGTGGACCTTACCTCTTGCTTAGGCAGACTTTTCTGTATCATCACCTATGTATTCCTGACTCTTAAATGTCTGCAACTCCTCCTTAAGAGAAATACTATGTACATCAAGAAAAAAAATAACTTACAAAAATTAAAAAGTAACTTACAGCACTTGTGGCCTGAATATTGTAACTTAAAGAAAGAAGAAATTACAGTGAACATTTGCTATAAAAGCAATGTTTTTAAGGCTATTGTAAGGGAACCAAGAGGTTGAAACTCAATTCTACTGTAGAACAAAAATGAGAATATTTTAAATGTTTAGACACCCCAATGGAAAAGTACTGGAGAATGTCAGAAAACAAACTGGCTATGATTAAGCCTACTGTGTTTGCTCATTGTTCCTTAACAGTGTCACATTCCTATTCCTCTGTATATATGGTGAACAGGAAATTTATTTTTTCTTGGTGAGTATATGTCAAAGGGATAGCTCTCACATCCAAAAGAAAGACACTCATGGGTCATGAAACCTTTACATCACAAAAGTTTTAAGAAAAGAAAATTGTAGTTGTATGTTTTCAAAGACAGACGAATATTGTTAAAAAAAAAAAAATGACCCAATAGGAGCCTTTCATAAATAAGGAACTCATTAAGGTTTACTCAAGCTGAGAATGATGTTTAAGCTGCCTAGCTAAGTGGATCTTGGGCATTCAGAAATTCGTCTCAAGTATCTGTCTAACCCTGCCTTTACAAGCGTCCACTTAGCAAAGTTTTGATCTTAAAAATGATCAAATGTGTCTTTTCTTTTAGTATCACCTGACCTGTGGGTCTCCAGGCAAAACTCCTAGAAGTCTATTTTAATGAAGACATATATTACTACCTTTGAAAATGAACTCCTACCTAAGACACTGTTTTTTGCAAATTTTAGAACTTGCTCTCTGAAGTTGAGCATCTAAATAGTAGTTCTACCATCTTTCTACAATAATATCTTTGATATTTAGTTTTTACCATGAAAATATAGCACCTAGTTTTCAGAAGTTCTGAGACAGAAAGAGATAAGACGGGTACGTTTTCTGATACTCAACATGTGCTACTGAGTGAAAAATGGCAATCAAACTATGGTGACAAAAATCGTTTCTCTGGCATCTGATACGGTGATAACGCACTAATGTCTGTTTTAGTTAGCTTCACATTATTACAGCAAAATATCCAAGAAAACAAATCATCAAAGAGAAAAGATTCCTTCCCTTATCTATTTTGTAAGATTCAGTTTAAGGTTGGGTAGATTCACTGCTTTAAGTGTTTGATGTAAGTGCCAGATACCAAGGGAGGAGCAAACCTTAAACTGCTCACTCCATCACTCAGGAAGCAAGGTGAAAAGTGTGGAGTTTCTTGCAAGCATAAGAGTTGAAAATGAAGCCATTAGCTGAAAGTCAAAAAATAAAACTCCATTCAGGTTTACTTATTTAGATAGACCTGATTAAAACTTCTGGAGTCTGACACAAAGAAATTTATGTTTTACATATTTAAATACAGTAAAACTTTTGAAAATGTTTCCTCATAATAATTATCACAACAAAGCTTAAAGCATGATCACATTGAAACTCCCTTGCAAGGTACATGTCATTTGCAGAACACATGTAGAGGAATTTTAATCCAGCCACATGGCAGCTCTGTTAAATGAACATATTCAAATATAAGATCTGGCCAGAATGTATGATCTGACTGGAATACAAAGATGCCCTTAGTTCACACCATTCATCCTTACCAATGAAGGCAGGGTTGGTTTGCAGAAAGAAACAGCTATGTCTGAAAGTGACATGTAAGTGAAGAACAAAAAATAAAAGTGATGAATAAGAGAAAGATTTGACAGAATGAGTCAGAGATGGGATAGTAGAGGAAGAGAGGTTACTTAAGCTAAAGTAAAAGGTGTGTAGCGTGTGTAATTTTTTTATGGGTTACAGTGAAAACAAGCTAGAAACAGCTGAAGATAGAACTAGACAGAGAAAGAAAAGTAGCCAAAAGATTAGAACATATTACAACAGTTATTATGAGGCCAGGCTGAGAAATTTAGTCAGAAGCCACAAGAAGCCACATAGAATCAGTCAATTTGGAAGGCTAGAAGTTTCCATGGCTAGGCCTAGAAATAGTTAGACACAAGAAGGAAACAGTCTGGGTTCAACCCAAGCCCTCTATTCATACAACTTGGGTATAGTTCTCATCTTGTCAATTCTTCTGAAGAAATAAATGTAACTTTTATATTATATTCAATCTGAGAACACATAATTCCATGAAGCATGCATGAGAGGGGAGAAGACAATTTCTGTGTTCATAGGAACTTCAAAACATAGATTATGGCCTTATGTTAGTATCACAAATATGGATATTTTCTGAACAAAGTAACAAATTATCATGTTCAAGTGTAGACATGATGTCGTCATATTTGGTAACATGCAAATTTATGAAATTGCAACTAAAATTAACTCAGACCCTTTCAGTGGAACATCTGATTTTGGTAATAATCCAATTTGTATTTGAGCTTATTCACATAATTTGGTTATACTACTCTGTACATATGATATCAAGAAGGTAAACAAGTAATAAAATTTAGAATAGTAAATTCCATAGAAAACAAATAAAATGACATTTAAATATTAAATGTTTTGTCTCATTAACATACTGTATTTTCAATTTTATTCAATAACATCCTAAATATAAAGATAAACTATGTTGATATTAAAATATTTATGAAATCCATGGTGAAATACACAACACTGATGTCTGGCTTTGGCTGTATTTCAAAACCAAAAGTAGTTTTCTTGATTCTTAATTAAAACTTGGAAATTTCAAATTGAAGAATGACTTAGGGTAAATGACTTGATAGATATTTATGTGGTAATAAATCATGAATTTACTTCAATACAATATTTTAACTTATTACAAATAAATTGAGATATATTTTATACTACAATATTAATGATATAATCTATATTTATAAGCAGAGATATGTCAATAAGATCATAAGCTATAGCATCTTGGCAGTTATTTGAATTAAATTAAGCATGTTAGTATGCATATGTGTCCATACAATACCAAAGTACCTAGTGATAAATAAAATCAGTACAACACTAAAATTGCTTTTGTTCTGTGAGCTGAATTGATAGGACATATAAGACAAAACAAAAACATTTACCCTTAAGTTTGTTAAGTCTTCCTCTTTTCTAGATGAAGAACATCTTTGGAGTAATCATGAAAGGATACAGACATAATTTAAAACTGCATATGAAACTAGGGCATGGTTCTTCTGTATAGGTCTGCAGAAAACAGGCTACCCATTATAGGTACTGACTGTCTTCATTTACTGACTACCCTTCTCTTGTTGGTTCTTTGAAAATAAATTCCTTCATAACCACGTCTTCTTAAGTAGTAGTAATTGTAGCAATGTAATTCCTTGTCATTTTCTAAGCCATTTAAAAGTCATATTTAAATAAATTTGGGTGGAGATTAATTTCTTGGTATAATAGCAGAAAGCCATTAGTTTTGGCTTGTGTGATTTTTGTTGAGGTTTTGAATTTGTTCAATTTTCATTCTAGAAAATAAAATGAAAGGCTCAGGAACTAAGATGACTTTACTACTCATAATTCAACAGAGAAGATAATTACAGCAGGTTTTCTAAATCTTTAGCTTTCTTTAAAAATAAGTGATAAGTATGCTTTTAAATATTTTATTTTTAATTATGTTTATGTATATGTATCAGCTTGTGGGGTTGTATGTCTGCCTGTGTAGTAGAGAAGGAAGCTTAGATCCCCTGCACTTGTGATTACAGATTGTTTTAAGCCACTTAGGTAGGTGGTGGGAACTGACTCAGGGCTTTTTGCAGGAACAGCAATCACTCTGAACATTTGAGCAATCTCTCTCGGCTCACTCTTTGTTTTTGATTTTATTTAGGAAATACAGTAAACCATAAAATGGTATGGATACAACAATCTGTAGTATTACAGGTTCAATTTAACTGAACTCACTAAAAGAATAAGAAAATCCCATCCAGGAAAAGTAAAATATTTTAAAAATAATTACTTCACTATTATTCCTAATAAATAAGTTATCATGTTAGTTATAATTTTTTTTTCTAGAAATCACTGTAGGTATTTCACCAAAGGGGTATTTAATCAAAAGAATTTGAATTTTACAGGATGATTGTCACAGAACCTGCTGCAGAAGTACTTGTACCAGAAAGCATGCATTTATCAAACCTTGGGATAATTTTTATCTCCTGGATCATCACTATATACCACTGATTGGAACATTCTGGAATAGCCAATATACTTAATTCTCTTTTATCATGAAAACACCCTCTCTTTGGAAAAAATTGGAACTTTGTTGGATAGAATGGTTATCCTTTGAAATGGAAAATATTGGTCCATAAATAATCTCTTGTGTTAAATGTTTGTAAAATACTCTAGAAATTTAAAATATTCTGATAAATCATATATGATTAGAATTTAAGTTTTATTCTTGTGATCTATATTTGTGCATTATATAAAATATAAATTTTCAGTTAATAAAAGAAGGAATTATTTTATAGAATGGGTTAACAATAAACAAGATTGGGAAGAAAATCTTTTTAGTATTGAAATTATAACTCATTTGTAAAATTCAGATGATTTAGTGTCATGTAAAGGTGATAAAGGAGAAAAAGTACATAATTTAGAAATTAGAAGTGTAGTTAACCCATTCACAGTTTACTGTATTTTCTGTGTGGAGAGATTGAGAATTATCAAGGTCTTTTATTGAGCTTTGGGTAATACTGGTGGGAGCTACCCTGTTATCCTGGAGTAAAATCTATGTTTTCCTTTTTACTCATATTGTTGGGGATCATAAAAGCCATTTGTAAGAACAGGGTGTAAAAGTGGATCCATGTGAGAAGAAGATTTCTGAGTGCTTGTGAAAAAACTCCAAGAAAGCAAGACATGAGTCTTATGACCTCACTTCCTTCAAAAACACAAAATTTGTGGGTTGTATTTTTGTACTTTTCCCAAGCATAATGGATAAGAGAGAGTTTACTTCAGATTATTTATTACAATAGGTGATTGTTCTGTGTCAATATGCATCTATGGAAAAACATGTTCTTGCCATGTGCAGCTCATGCACCATGTGCATCTTGCCTGACTTGCCCCTTTGGATATACACTTTGCTCATGAGATGCTTCTTAACCCTCAGAGTATAAATTGCCTGCTGTTCTGTATAAAACTGATTATTATATTGAGAGAGAGAGAAAGAGGGACAGAGGGAGGGAGGAAGGGAGAGAGAGAGAGAGAGAGAGAGAGAGAAAGAGGGAGAAGGAAGTAACATACTTTCCTTTCAATTATGCAGTCTAATGTTATATTTTATTTTTAGACTATCGTATATAGATATACATATGAATTTGTATTGCCAATTATTATATTAATTTAATGGCATATGAATATAACAAACCCTTTTCTCCTTTTCAATAGGATATAAAATATAATACATCTTAATCGTTACTTGTCTTAAATGTGATTAAAATATATAGACATGTTTATTTTGTTTATGCTCAAACTTATACAGATAAATATATAATAAATCCAACCATCTGAGTACCAAACAAAGCTATTTGCTTTAATAGCTTTAAATTCTGATCTCTAAATGGAAATGTAACCAAACTCTAGTGGTAAAATGTCTTGCACAAAAGAGAAAGTTCAAAAGATTCATTAATCATTGAACTACTTGAATAATAATTAAGTCAGTATGTATAAAATCAATTACATTGCACAAGAAACTGCCAGGGTATTCTATCTTCGTTAGTGAAATTTTTTTTTTAAATTTATTTGCTTCATGGTTATGTTTTTGTCTTCCTTCCACAGTAATTCTAACTGTGGATGACAATGTAAACATTAAGAGGAAGAAATTTTAGAAAGAAGGAGATAGGAGAGAATAAAGAAAACTCCAGAAAGCTTAAAAAGGCACTACCATTTTAGGCATCTTTCTTTCATAAACTGCATTATTTAATAAAATATTTGTAAATATCTTGATGAAGTAAATATTTGAATGGGTGTCATTGTTCAGTAAAGTTATAAAATAATAAATAGTTTTATATGACCTAAAGAAGCCAGAACAGGTCAAATAAAACAAAGCAAAACTGTAGAGGAATTTTAATCCAACAACGTGGATGCTGTGTCAACAGATCATTTAGAAAGATATGATCCAGCTGGAGTGCAGACAATCCATACACCTTTAGTCTCTATTGTTTGAATACAAACATGCCTTTAGTACACACCCTAAATCTCAGACAATGATGTCTAATTCAGGGACAGACAATAGGACAAACAGAGAAAGATTTAACAGAATGAGTCAGATAGGATATGCCCAACTCTTATGAGAACAGATAGGAAAAAGAGGCTACTTAAATACCAGTGAGGGATAGAGAATGGAATTGCATTCACTTATGCTCAAGCGAGTTCAGTAAGTGCACTGGAGTTGAATTCATTTGTGAGTTCTATGCAGTTCAGAAGAGGCAGTTTTGCCAAGAGAGGTTTACAGAGACAGGTTACAGGTGAAGATAAACAAGTCAATGAATGAGAAGTAGCCAGGTGATTAGAACAAATTTTCAGAGTTAGTTTGAAGCAAAGCAGAGCTATTCAGTCAGAAGCTGAGAAAAGCAAGATTGAATCAGTCAGCTTGGAAAAAAGTTTGAGCCAGAACAACTGAGTTGAACCAGCCAGCCAAAGTTCAGAAAGAACTAGAAAAGGTGAACTTATTCAGCAGTAGCCTCCTTTTAAACAACTATTTCATCTGGCAAATTAAAATTATATTTACACAAAACAAAACATTTTAATATGACAATGAACAATCAAAAACACCAAACAAAAATTTGAAGAAAAACAAATTCCTGAAAATCAGTCATTGAATTGCTTTAATTATACTATTATAAAGAAAATTAATATATTTTGCTTTTTAATTATTAATATTTTATTTATTCTTTGGGAATTCTGAACATTCATCTATTGGATTTTGAGCATAGCCATCCAACAAATTCCCCCACAACTCCATAGCATCCCCACTCCACTTCATTTTTTTCTAATTCCATGTCCTTTCTTTGTTATTATTAATAAACATTTGGACCCAATTAGTACTGGGCATATACTTATGAATGTGGGTCAACCATAAGAGCATGAATAACCTACCAGCAGCCACATGCCTCACAGTGAAATACTTCCTCTCCTTTAGTATACACCAACTGCCTATTGCTCCTTTGATAGGGGTAGAGACTTGGGGATACCCTCTTCCATCCATGCTTGTGTTTTGACTAGTTTAATCTTGTGTGGGTAACCACAGCTGTCATGAATTGGTTGCAATAGCCATGCTGTATTCAGAAGTGGGCATTTCCAAGATCACCTCTCCATGGGCCATTTCTTACTTCTTTCCTTCAATTTTTATCAGTGTTCTCAGAGCCTGAGGTGAGGAGAGGTTAATATATATATATATACATCCCATCTAAGCTGACCCCTCAACATTAGGTAGGTATTCTTGACATTTTGCCATTTGGGGTGGATAGTGGGTCTGAGGAAAATATAATTGAATGAATTAAGTTATTTTCATCGTTATGTCATAGTAATGTAAGGATAATCAGGCTAATTAGGAAGCTGTATGAGGTTACGTTGATTCAGGGATTTTTTTGGGTTTTGACAGTCAAGTTAATGGAAGAAGTATTAGTGATGGAAAGATAATTTTTAGCATTGTAGAAGATTAAGATTTTGTACATAGTTCCGTAGGTGTTTGAAACTCTGACAAGGAGCGCTAATCCTACTGCAGCTTAACATGATGCGACTACTAAGATTGAAACAGGGATTAGTAAGGAGATTATAGAGTTGGAATTTAAGGTGGCTATTGAGATTATAATAAATAAGAATAGTATTATTCCTTCTAGACAAAGATGGGTAGAGATAAGATGTGAGCGGAATATAAGGGTTCCTAATAATGAGAATGAAAAGGCTAATGTGAGGTTTAGAAAGGTAGATGCCATTGTTGGTAATTATGATTATATTCATAATCTAATGAGTCGAAATCATTAATTTTAATTAAACTACCAATTATTATGTTCCTTCTAGTCCTTTTTGTAATCATTCATAAGTTAATCCTATAGATACAATGGTTACTAGAATGAAAGCTGAGAACATTATGGTAGTGATATGGGTTGTTTGAATTGCTCATGGGAGAGGGAGTAATTAAGCAATTTCTAGGTCAAATAGTAGAAATATAATGGCTACTAGGAAGAACTTTATTGAAAATGGTAAGCGTGCAGAGCTTGTAGGGTCAAATCCACATTCATAGGGGTTTGCTTTTTCTGAATATAAATTTATCTGAGGTAGAATATGATTGAAATTAAAATAAAGGATGGTAGGCTATTGATTAAGATGATAATAAATAAATTAATTACTCTCTTCTGAGGTTTTTCAGAATCTACTAATAGGAAGTCAGTTATATTAGTTATACTAAGGGAGTATAATCCTCATCAATAGATTGAGACATATAGGAATAGTCAGACTACATCTACAAAGTGTCAATATCATGCTGCTGCTTCAAATCCAAAATGATGTTTAGATGTAAAGTGTAATTTTATTTCTCGTAGGAAGCATACAATGAGAAATGAAGGTCTGATAATTATGTGGAGGCCATGAAATCCTGTTGCTATAAAGAATGTTGATCAATAAATTCCATCTGAGATGGAAAATGATGTTTCAAAATATTTTGAGGCTTGAAGTACAGTAAAGTCAAGTCCTAATATAATAGTAATCAGTAGGGCTTGGTTTATATGGTTTCCTTTCCCTTCTATTAAGCTATGGTGGGTTCATGTGATTGATACGCCTGATGCTAAAAGTACTGATGTATTTAGGAGAGGGACTTCAAGCGGGTTTAGTGGTGTAATTCCTGCTGGTGGTCAGCAGCTTCCTAGATTGTGTGTTGGTGCCAAGCAACAAGTTATAATTTTTCAAGTTATATTTTTTTCATTAGCCACTGCTCATTGTCAGAAGAAATTTCTGTGACCAAAGTTGAGAGTACTACAGATTTAAGGATATAAGCATAGATATTAGAAAGAAGTTTGGCAACATGAACAGTTAACATAAAACAACTATAAGTTCCCCTGTAGATATATGATTTTTCCTGTCATGGGTTTTTGAGCAGATTTATTGCACCAGATAGGAAATCCTTTCCATAATGCCATCCTCATATCTAATTGGAAAGTAGTTGTTTTACCCTATAACTTTTATACCACTCTTGCCTCGTGGGCATATCCTATCATATAGGCTTATACTTCAACACTCACTGTACAAGTTTGATGAATTTGACCTTTAAGCAGCCTTCATAATAGCTTCTGGCACTATGTAAGATAGCCAGCAGGAAAAGAATTCCCGGTCTATTCAAAGCTGGTTTATTTATTTACTGTATCCAAAGTGAGTTATGTCTTCAGCAATGGATTCTTATCTAGTCATAATGAGCAAGGAAGCATGAGGAAAAATTCTGTGTAGTTTTGGGTGCCTCTAGGACCTCCCTACCTCATAAGAATGTATCCTATGCCTGGAACTGAGATGTTCATTCAATAATGCACATTCACTAGGAGTAACAGGTATGACAGTTTTGTTCAAATTTGTGTGTATATGTGTATATGTGTGTAATCTACCGAGGGATGTGTGTGTGTGTGTGTGTGTGTGTGTGTGTGTGTATAAGATTTTCCTACAAATTATTGTATTTCTACAAGGCTGTTTCATATATCATTAGGTTTTTTCAAGTCTCCCCCTAATTTCTTTTCAGTCTCCATCTCTACTTTTATTTATTATTATCATTACAATTATTGTTGTTATTAATATACTTATTATATTAATTATATTATAGTAATATAATTTAACTAAAACATATTTTGCTAATATAATTATTCTTCTGTATGTGTTCATCTCTCTTTCTGTGTAGACATGCATATGTTGATGTGTGCAGCACTATAAATGCCATCATGCATAAGTGGAGGTTAGGTTGAGGAGTTGGTTCTCTTCTTTCATCAGTTCTAGGAATTAACCTCAAGTCATAAGACATAGGAGGCAATAGTTTTTAACTTTTTAGCTATCTTTCCATCATGAAACTAGTGTATCTTTTATATGGAGTAAGTATAACACAAAGAAGACGTGACAGATAAATTCTGAGAAGACCACACTCTGTAGTTTGCATCTGGGTCCTAAAGAAGGGAAGAATTCCAGGTAGGCTGCTGTCTTGGGGTTTTACTGCTGTGAAGAGACACCATGTCCAATCCAACTCTTATAAAGCACAATATTTAATTGGGACTGGCTTACAGGTTCAGCAGTTCAGTCCGTTATCATCAAAGTGGGAGCCTGGCAGCTTCCAGGCAGACATGGAGCTGGAGGAATAGAGTTCCACCTCTTCTTCTGAAGGCAGCTAGGAAAAGACTGGCTTCCAGGCTTCTAGGACAAGGGTTTGTAAAGCCCATGCAGACACTGCCATACTTCCTCCAACAAGGCCATATCTACTCCAACAGGACCATACCTCCAAATAGTTCCACTTCCTAGGCTAAGCATATCCAAACCACCACAGCTGCTCTCTGTCCAAACTTCTATTCCCTCTCTCTCTCTCTCTCTCTCTCTCTCTCTCTCTCTCATTATCTCAGCTTTCCTCCTACCCTACCCCCAGTCCTATACCCTTCTACTTGCTGTGTTCCAGCCTCCAAGAAGTGCATAGACTCCTTATTCTACTGGAGACCAAGCAGATTTTGAGTGTAGTCCATGTAGGGTGCCTTCCCTGAAAACTCCCTTTTTCTGACCACTCTATTGCCAGCCCCCTCCACTACTAGTTGTCATACCCCAGATCCCTCTCTCTGCTCTACCAGTGTCCAGTCTGTGACAGAGACTTCCTGCCATAATAGAGACCTCACCGACTGAGAGAAGTCCCTGTAGGCTGCCTACTCCTGAAACCTCGCCATTCTACCTCTGTGTATTCTATGTGTCCTACATCTTCCTAGTTCTTTTCACAAGCCTCCAACTGTGACAGGGATTTCCTGTTCTATCAGAGACCACATAGACTGGGAGAAGCCCAGTTCACACAGAACTGAAGACTAGAGAGAAAACATAAAATAAGGAACAAAAGAGATATTCAACAACGTCAAACTCAGAAATCATTACACAGACCTTCAATTATCCCAAGCCCAGATGTCCAGAGGCTAGAATAAGAACACAGAAACAACAGCTTAGTCATAATGTCACCTCCAGAAACCAGCTGTCTTATTATAGCAAGCCCTGAATATTTCAACAGAACAGAAATAGAAGAATAAAAGAATGTAAACATGTAATGTCAATGTTTGTTTTATATCCTTGGATGAAGGATGAGATGAGAGCTGCCCACAAATGTTATAAATACATGGCTTGGGCAGAGCCAAGAGTTTCTATCTATCCTTAGCCTAGATCTGGAAGCTTCTAGCCTCCATATAATCTAATCTTTTGCCATCCCAGACCTTGAATGAAGGCTTCAGTTTCCAGCCTCTATCTGCTAACTATCATAGGCCTAGAATATTTCAGCTTCTAAGACTTACTGCTGAATAAATTAATTATTTCTAGCAATTTCTGAACTCTGGCTGGCTGGTTCAACTCAGTAGTTCTTGCTCAAACTCTTTTCCAAGCTGACTGATTCAAATTGGTTTTTCTTGGTTTCTGATTGAATTGCTTTGTTTGAAACCACTGCCTCTGAACTCTACAAACTGAACTGCTCCAAACTCAGCTGCTCTGCTCTGAACTCAACTAAGATCAAATGCATCACATGAACCTCACAGAATCTCACTGAACTAAATTGTATTGCTTTGAATTGTATTGAATTATCTCACCTCACTGCTCTTGAAATAGCCTCTGTCCTGTCCATTCTTGGGAGAATTGGATGTATCCTATCTCTGACTCATCTGTTAAATCTTTCTCCTATTTGTCCCTTTGTCAGCCCCTTAATTAGATGCCATTGTCTGGAATTTAAAGAGTATAGTAAAAGTGTTTCTGTATTCAAACCACAGGGATCAAATGTGTGAACTAAGGGTGAGTCAGTATTTTTGCCAGAGGGATTAAAGTTGTATGGTGTGTTTGCATTTCTTCCAGATCATATTTTCAGATGTTACCTCTTGTGAGAGCAGTCAAGTTGCTGGGCTAAAATTCCTGAACAAAACCTAACTTTATGAAGATGATTGAAATTGTTAAGTAAAAAATGGGTGAGTGGGTGAGTTGGAGAATATCCCCATAGTGGCAGGGGGAGGGCTGAGGGAATGGGGAGGTTCCAAAGCAGAGATCTGGAAAGGGGGAAACATTTGAAATGTAAATAAAATATGAAAAAAAATAAAACTCTCAAGGACATTTAGGAAAATACAAATGCACAACTGGAGGTAATGAATAAATACCATAAAGAAAGCCAAGTACAAAACAAAGAGCTGAATTAATAAAACTATTTCAGACCTGAAAATGGAAATCAAAGCAATAAAGACAGCACAAACTGAAGAAATTCTGGAACTTAAAAATGAAAAATCTATTTCATGAAAAAGAGCTATAGACTCAAGCATCACCAACATATTACAACAGATTGGAGAGAGAATCTCAGGCATCAAATATATGATGGAAGAAATGGATAACAACTAAGAAAACACTAAACCTAAAAATTCCTGATATAAAACATCTACAATATCTGGGATACTATGAAAATTCCAAAGTTAAGAATAATAAGACTAGAAGAAGTAAAAAATTGTCCACAAAATTATTGAAAAAAAATTTCTAACCTAAAGAAAGAAATGCCTACAAAAGTACAAGAAGCTTTACAGATCATCTGATGGATGAGTCCAGCAAAGAAAGCCTCTCCACCACATAATAAACAATAAATATTTAGAACAAGTAAAGAATACTAAAAGCTCCAAGTGAAAAAGAGGAACATATAAAAGCAGACCGATTAGAACTGCCCCCAACTTCTCAGTGGAGACTCTAAAAACCAGACTGGCATGGCCAGATGTCTTGTAGACTTTATAATACTACAGATTCTAGCCTGTACATAGGAATACATCCAATCATCATAGAAGGACAAAATGTATTCTATGACAAAACCAAATTTAAATAATATAGATCTACAAATACAGCCTTACAGAAGGTATTAGAAGGTAAACTCCAACACAGAGAGGTTAACTGCATCCATGAAAACATGGGCAATAAATAATCTCAGCCCAGAAAAATCAAAAAAAGGGAAGCGCGCGTGCACACACACACACACACACACACACACACACACATACACACACACACACTTACCAAAACCAACAACAGTGAAATAGCAGAAATTAATAATCATTGGTCATTGATATCTCTCAAGATTAATGGGGTCAATTCTTCCCTCAAAAGATATGGGCTAACAGAATGGATGCAAGAATTCATATTTCTACACCTCAACTTCAAAGATAGACATTACTTCAGAGTTAAGGGTTTGAAAAAGATTTCCAAAGCAAATTGGACCAACAAACAAGCTGATATAGCCACACTAATAGATAATGAAGTACATTTTCAACCTTTATTAATCAAAAGAGATGAAGAAGGACATTTCATACTCATCAAAAGAAAAATATATCACAAAGATGCCACAATTCTGAAAATCTATGCCCCAAATGCAAGAGCGCCCATGTTTGTAAAGGAAATATTACTAAAGCTTAACTCACAATTAAACTATACACATGAATAGCGGAAGATATAAATACTTTACTCTCACCAATGAAAAGGTCATTCAAACAAAAGAATTTGAACTAACAGACATCATGACTGAAATGGATCTAATAGATATCTAAAGAATATTTCTCTGAAACACAAAAGAATATCCCGTCTTCTCAGCACCTCATGGAACTTTCTCCAAAACTGACTACATACTATGTCCTGAATCAAGTCTCAACAGATATAAGAAAACTGAAATAATCTCCTTCATCCTATCAGACCACATGAACAAAATATGGAGTTCAATAACAACAGAGAAACAGAAACCTACACATTCATGGAAACTGAACAGTGCTCTACTCTATGATTACGGGGTTAAGAAAGAAATAAAGAAAAAAATTAAAACTTTCTAGAATTCAGTGAAAATGAAAGCACAACATACCCACACTTATGGGCCACAATGAAAGCAATGCTAAGAGGAAATTTCAGCTTAGTGTCTTCATCAAGTAATTAGAGAGTTCTCATACAAGCAACTTAACAGCACACCTGAAAGCTCTAGAACAAAAAGAAGTAAATGCTCCCAAGAGGAGTACACAGCAGAAAATCATCAAACTCAGTCTGAAATAAATAAAATATAAAGAAAATAATATGAAGAATCAATCAAGCAAAGAATTGATTATTTTAAAAAAGTCAGTAAGATAAAGAAATGCTTATCCAAACCCACTAAAAGACAGAGAGGCAATATCCAAACTAACAAGATCAGGAACAAAATTGGGGACATACCAACAGACTGAGGCGATTCAAAGAATCATTAGGTTATACTTCAAAAACCTTCACTCTATAAACCTGGAAAATCTTAAAGAAATCAACAATTTTTTTTTTACTACATTCCATTTACTAAAGTTAAATCAAGACCAAATTAAAATGTAAACAGCCCTATAAACCCTTACAGAAACAATAGTGGACATTAAAAGTCTCAAAAACAAAACAAAACAACAAAAAACTACTCCAGATAGTTTTAGTGCAGAATTCTACCAGGTTTTCAAAGAAAAACTAATGCCAATATACCTCAATTATTCCACAACATAGAAATGAAGGAACATTGCCAAATTTATTTTATGAGGCCACAGTCACCCTGATACCCAATGCATATAAGGATTCAACAAAGAAAGATAATTGCATAACAATTTCCCTCATGAACATTGATGCAAAAATATTCATCGAGTACTTGTAAACTGAATTCTGGAAACACATCAAAATGTAAACATGATCAAGTAGGTTTCACTCAAGTAATGCAGAGATGGTTCAGCATACAAAGTCCATCAATGTAATCCACTATATAAACAAATTAAGACAAAGAAACAAAATGATCATCTCAATAGATGGTCAAAAAGCCTTTGACAGAATCTACAACTTCATAATGGTCTCGGAGAGAATATGAATATAAGGAACATATCTAATCATAATAAAAGCAATTTACAGCAAGCCTATGGCCAACATAAAGTTAAGTGGTATGAAATTAAAAACAATTCCTCTAAAATCAGTAACAAGCTCAGAAAACTTCTGTTCTCTCCACATCTACACAATACTGTATTTGAAGTTCTAGCTAAAGCAATAAGAAAACTTACTGAAGATCAACCTTAAAGGAGATCAAGGTAATGCAAATAGAAAAGCAAGTCAAAATATCACTATTTACAGATGATATGATAGTATACTTTAGAAACCCCACAAATTCTACCAGTGAACCCTACAACTGATAAACACATTCAATGAAGTTGCTGGATACAAAATTAAATTTAAAAAATCCAGTAGCCCTCCTATATAAAAATGACAAAGGGGAAACAACACACTTCAAAATAGCCACAAATAATGTAAAATATCTTGGAGTAACTCTAACCAAGCAAGTTAAAGACCCATATTATAAGAACTTCAAATATTTGAAGAAAGTAATTGAAGAAGATATCAGAGGATGGAAACATCTCCCATGCTCATGGTTCTGTAGAATTAACACAGTAAAACTGGCTATCCTACCAAAAGCAATCTACAGATTAAATGTAATCTTTATCAAAATGTCAACACAATCGTTTACAGACATTGAAATAACAATAATCAATTTATATGGAAAAATAAACTAAAAATAAGTAGGATAGCTAAAACAATACTGTAAGATAAAAGAAATTCTAGAGTTATCAGTAGTCATGATTTCAGGTTCTACTACAGAACTATAGTAATAAGGCCTGCATGGTATTCACCTATAAACAGACAGGTTGATCCATAAAATCACATCAAAGAACCAGAGGCAAATCCACACATTTATGGACACCTGGCTTTTGATAAAGAGACCAATATTATATAATACAATAAAGAAAGCATCTTCAACAAATGGCGCTGGTCTAATTGGATATGTGCAGGTAATAGAATGCAAATATATCCATATCTATTATCCTGTACCAATCTCAAATCCAAGTGCATCAAAGATGTCAACAGAAAGCCAAATACTATGGATTTGATAAAAGTAGTATTAAAGAATAGAGTTGAATGAATTGGCACAGGACACAACTTCATGAATAGAACACCAATACCACAACATTAAGGTCAGAAATAAATGGGACTTCCTAAAATTAAAAAACTTCAGCAAGCAAAAGACACAGCCAATAAGACAAAATGTCAGCCTACAGAATGTGAAAAAAATTTTCACCAACACTAAGTCTAGCACAGGGTTAATTTACAAAATAAAGAACTCAAGAAACTAGACATCAACAAGTCAAAAATTCCATTAAGAAATGGAATATAGGTCCAAACAGAAAACTCTGAACAGAGGAATCTCAAATGGCCAAGAAGCACTTGAAGAAATGTTCAACACCTTTGAAAATCAGGGAAATGTGAATCAAAATGACTCTGAGATCCCATCTTACAGTTTTCAGAATGGCTAAGATAAAAAAATACAAGTGTCAGCTTATCTGGGTGAGGATGAGGAGCAAGGGTATCACTTTTCCATTTCTGATGGGAATACAAACCTGTACTTTGAAAGTCTATAAGAAGGTTTCTCAGAAAATTGGGAACTGATCTACCTCAAGGTTCAGCTAATCCATTCCTGGGCATATACACAAAAGACTCTATCCTACCATAAAGACACTTGCTCCATTATGTTCATGATAGCTTTATTTGTAAGGTAGAAACTGGAAAGAACCTAGATGTTCCTCAACTGAAAAAACGGATAAAGAAAATGTGGTACATTTAGACAATTGCTTATTACTCAGCTTTAAAAAAAATGATATTAAATTTGCAGGCAAATGAATGGAACTGGAAAAAATTATTCCGAGCAAGGCAATCCAGACCCAGAAAGGTAAACTTAGTATTTACTTACTTATAAGTGGACATTAGCTGTAAAGAATTATCATGCTAAGATTGACAGACCCAGAGAGGCTAGGCAGGAGTGGGTGGGTGGGAGAGCACCTTCATAGAAGTAGGGGGAGGGGAGATGGGATAAGGGCTTTGCAGTGGCAAAACCAGGAAAGGGGATAATATTTAAAATGTAAATAAAGTATATAATTTAAAGGAGATATATCTCAAAGGAGGATATATATGGATCTCCCCGGGAAGGAAAAATTGAATAAAGGGAATAGACTGGGGGTGGGTGGGTATAGGAGCAGGTTTGGTGTAGATGGAGGAAGATAGTACTAAGAGAGACAACTGGAATTGGTAGGCAATTCAGAGTCAAGGTAAAAACCTACTCCAGCCAGGCAGTGGTGGGGCATGCCTTTAATCCCAGCACTTGGGAGGCAGAGCCAGGTGGATTTCTGAGTTCGAGGCCATCCTGGTGTACAGAGTGAGTTCCAGGACAGCCAGGGCTACACAGAGAAACCCTGTCTCAAAAAACCAAACCAAACAAACAAACAAAACCCTACTCCAATGGAAACCCCCAAAAATCTATTAGCATAATTAGATCTAAGATTTCTAGTAATAGAAATATGGAACCCGGACCATCTATCTCCTGTAACAGGCACGACTTACACTGGAGGACTGGGATACCAAGACAGACACAAAAATTTCTACCTATTATTTGTCTTGCTAGTGTGATATACTGGGGTGAAAGTGACACAGGAATTGTGGGAGTGGCAAACCAATGACTTGTCCAGCTTGAGGCCCATGCCACTAAGAGGGAGCCTATCTATCACTGTATAGAGGACCAGAAACCAAAAGCTGGTTGGACCAAAGACCTAGGAGGGAACCAAATACACCTGGTAAGAAAAAGAAGTAAAAGATGATTCCTAATGATATTCTGCTACGCTTGTGGATAAGAGTCTGGCATAATCACCGTCATAGAGGCTCTATCCAGCAACTAATGGAAATGGATGTTGCATCTCATGCTCAACATTAGGCAGAACACAATGAATCCTATGGAAGAAGAGAGGAAAGATTGTGGGAGCAAGAAGAGTGAAGAAAACCACAAGCAAACCAACAGAATCAACAAACCTGGACTCATAGGGGATCACTGAGACTGAACTGACAATCAGGGAGCCTTTAAGGGCTTGAAGTATGTCCTCTGATTCATGGCTGTGCAGCTTGGTGTACTGTGGGACTCTTCACAGTGGGGGCAGGGTCTGTCTCTGACACCTTTCTTTGTTTTTGAGACCCTTTTCTTACTACTAGGTTTCCTTGTCCAGTCTCAAAACGTGACAGGAGGTATCTGGTCTTATTGAAACTTTATATGCCATGTTTGTTTGCTATCCCTAGGAGGTCTGCCCTTTCCTAAATGGGTATATAGGAGGAGCAAATGTGGTGGAGAGAGGTGAAGGGCGGGGGTTGGGATGAGAGGATTGATGGAAAACTGCTCTCAGGATGTATTATATCCCAAGATATATATGAGAGAATAAATTAGTAAAAACATCAATAAAGGATGAAGAATTTACAAAGAGATAAACAACAAAACTTTGCTCTTAATCACTTTGCAAAGGCAGAGTGTAGGAAAGAGGTAAGTGCATGGAAGAAAAGCAAAATAAGGGCACAGAACACACTCTCAGTATGCTTAAGAGGAAGAATAGATTTTATTTCTAGCAGAAATATTATTAGAGAAAGAATATATTCATATCTCGTTTATGATATGTAGAAATGATATCATTTTTTTGTGGATCTATTTTAAGATGTAAACGCATTAACTTATCTTAGTAAAGATCATCAGCTCTACCATAAGAGAAAAGTAGATCAAAGTCAAGAATGTAGCATATATTGTTTGTCATATAAAATTTATTTCACCAATTTGGTCAAAAATAAAAATGTTATTGCTGTTTTTATATAAGGTAGCTTATCTAGTTCTTTCTTTTGCATATTTCATGTGAATTTGGATTATGTTGTTATCAGAAAGATAGACTGTCTTTTTACTAACATATTATGTTACTAATTTATTATGTTCACAAAAATAAGTCAGACTTAGATACATATCATGTGTCTCCTATATGTACACTCCAGATACAAATTATAAATCTTTACGTGTGAATGTGATGAACTTGCTCACATACAAGGGTGTGTGTGTGTGTGTGTGTGTGTGTGTGTGTGTGTGTGTTGTAAACGTGGTACATGGTAGTTGAGAGGGAAGAAAAAAATCTTAAGGTAGAGCAAAACATAGAATTATGGTAATGTTTGTGAGAAGAAATCAGAAGCAGTGTATTAGTAGGATGGAATGAGAGGATTAAGAAGAATGGAGGAACAGGAAATAAGAGATTCTTGAAAGAGAAGAGTGACTTGAAATAATGCAGAGTAATAAGTAGGTGTAGAAATCTCATCATGATACCCATTATTTTAGATAACAACTTAAAAATAATAACTCAGTAATTCAACCACTGGTCTTTAGTAAATACTTGAAACAACAATAAGACATTCAAACCTTAGTCATAGATGAGAAGAGAGCTATATAACTTGATGCTTGAGATGCTGGTAAGGATGGCATCATTTTTCCTTTGTAAAACAAAGTTAATAAGTTACAGATCATTTCTTCAATTTATATTTTACAAATAGACTCAGGATTTACTGCATTCAGACTCTGTGAGCTTAGAATAAGTTATTAAACAAAAATGAAAATAAAAATACTACTGCCCTATGTATCTTAAAACTCTAGCAAGAAGAGAGGAAATAAATACAGAGAAAAACACCAAAAACATTGTGGCAGGTTTAAGGATCAGATAGTACATGGACTGGTAGCTAGGATAAATTGTGGATATAAAGGATGAATCACTGTGTAGAGTAGAGATTTGAGCAAATACTTGAAGGCTATAAAAACTCTTCACCTGGGTATCTAGAGAAATAAACCTGCAGGAGATAAAACTCCCAAACTTAACACCCTTCTGTGTGAGCCTGTCCTAAGCCTGGAACAAAGCCAGCACAGCTTGAATAAGAATAAGCAAGCCAGGAGTAAGAGGTTTGATCAGAGGATACCAGAAGCTGTTTACTCTGGCAGATATGTCTCCCTTTTGAAGACTAGTATACTGATGGGGACAGGTACTAATGTCTCATTCAGGAGATTATCTTCAGAAGTGTAAAGGGGGTAGTGGTGAATACAAACACAGATTACTTCACGCATATTTCCAATGATAATTAATGTATGTAGAGTATCCTTATATTACTGGAGAGAACAAAGAGACACAGGAAGAGGCTGAGGTCATGGTGGAACATTCTGCTTAAATTAGCCCACTGATATAAAATCTCATTTTACAGAGGCGATAATTACAGAACAGTACTGTAATTCTAGCATTTCTATCCGCAGCTGTGAAACCAATCAGCCAGGCTCTCTCTCATAGTCCCTCCTCCTTCACCTGCCATCCTGGGACTATTATTTTCATCCCATTTCTGCTCTCTTTGCAATATTTTTTGATTGATTAGCTAATAACTTAATTTTTATTTTGTCATCTGCAGACATTTTATACTAATTGTATTTAATGGACTGTGAGCTACTGAAATATTTAGAGTTAATGCTAGTAAATAGAAAATATGCTTACTGACAGAATGTAGAAATAAGCAATTGGTCAACCAACGAAGATATACATTATCTGGGATCATTGAGCTTATGAAAGTTTAATGAAGGCTAGGGAAAATATATCATTTCAATTTTACCATACTAAAAAACTGGTACATAGATTGATATAGCAGTGTTATTTAAGTAGATTGAATGCCTTCTTGCTACCCACTGATAATTTTTAAATTTATTATGATTATTAACATCTATTGAGTGATTTATTTCCCACCCAATTCAATGTTTTTGCAGCTATGGATAGCTAGCTTTCTCATGGTTTCCATTCTCCTCAATGTGCTCATTATCAGCATATTTGTTGGTATTACAATAAATAATTGTCAAAGTAGATACTCTAACCTGTAAGCTTTGTTGGTAGTATGCTTTCATGAATAAAAAGATAGTTTAACTTCATAATATTGTGTAGTAACTTTTTAGGACAAAGCTTTCTAATTTATAGAGTTTTCAAATGTATTTAATTGTGTTAAAAATTTCTTCACCTTATTCAACCTAGGAGTTTGATCGGGCATACGTTAAGAAACAGGCAAATGAGAATAATAGGAATATACACCATTGATATATAAAAATCATATTAAGATATAGTACTAGATCAAGTTGAAAATAACATGTGATTATAAATAAAAATTATAGGATTAAAGATATGTCACAGTAAGAAAAGAATTTGAATTAAATACCAGGACACATGTTTTTAAAAGCCAAATATGTTTGTGTGGTGACACATGCTTACAATTCTAGTACTGAGGACACAGAGGCAGGTATATTTCTGGTGCTTGCTTAGCAACCAGCTAGCCTTCTTGTGGTACTCTAATCTAATAGAAGACTTTATTCCCAAAAGTTGCTGGTGGCTCTTGAAAAAGGACACCTGAGGTTTACCTCTGGACTGTATAGAAATTTGAATAGACATACCTCGACAAGCGACAAGCATACATATCAATGTGTATACTAGATTGTAGTTACTAGATATCTATGTACAGTCTGTCAGTCTCTTGTAATAAGTCTCTTTGACTATTTACAATAAAATTGTTATTACAGCCATGATTTCTAAGATAAGAATGTGAGAAGAAGTTTGTGTTATGTAGATTCAGGACATAGTGCACTCTTGGAGCATTTGAGCAAAAGATATCTAATGAAATTATTTTTATCAGGTTACTTCATGGTATGCAGCAAGAATTCCTGGTGGAAAACCAGGGTTTCATGATACATAAAATATAAATAGAATTAAATTAGAGAATAATTCTAAGATCTTTCTTTGTTACAAAAATTTTTGTATTTTTAGGGACTAATATATACTTGACTGAATTTGTGCAAAGCCATTTATTCTCTGTACTTCAGGAAATTTCTGTAGAAATAATAGGACTTTGGGGGGTTATCTACAAAAAATGTTCTATAAATGAGAAAAGCCACAAGCATACAATGAGGATTTTGTGGTATGTCTATAACATTTATTCAGAGTTATGCAAATCAATATTGTCATGACTGTAGTAACTATAAGCAGTTAGTTCTCTGATGACATTTTGGTAAATCTGCAAGTTTAAATAAAAGAAGAACAGTGAAAAAGGCATCCTTGGCACCTTTCAGCATTTAGCAGAAGTAAACACTTCATAGAGTCTGTGAGAAATGCTACAGAAGTAAGACTGGAATCCAAGTTCCACACTGGATCTGCATATTTTGGTTATGCCATTGATTGGTTAGAAATGCTGCATTTGGGACATAGGGAGCCTATTCTTACCTGTGGCCAATATTCTAGGTCTCTGAAAGGCATTGGCATTGATATTTTCTTGAGGTTAAAAAGTCTGCAACTTAATGCAGCCCCATATTGTTTTTAATATGTTTCTGGCTGTGTGGAATAGATGAGAAATGTGAGAAAATTGATAATCATATAGGCAAAAGAGTAGAGCTCCTGGGGAAAGGTTACTCAAATACACAGAATTAATCATTTGGGTCACACTTAGCAACATGTTTTAGTTGTGCATGTTAATCATGTACTCATTTCACCTAGAGTTTGAAAGATGTTCCTTGATCATTTCTGGTTAGTCTGCCTTTAAAGGAGCAGTGTAGTGTGTGTGTAATAAAAGGAGTGTGTAATAAAAAGATAGCAAGTATAAATGAAAAGAAAGAATGCAAAGGGGGAGTGTAAAGCAAATTTTATAGAAAACTCCTCTAAATGTGCTGCTGTCAGAAATGAATGAGGTGAGACCCACTAATTCTAAAAGAACATTATCAAGAAGGGGCAAAAACAATTCATGATCATTGTTCAGCCTATCTGAGACCATTCCAGTTACTATAATAAACTGTCAGAGACCGGCTAATTTGTAAAGAACAGAAAATTATGTTTCATGGTTCTAGTGAATAGAAATCTAAGTACAATGTACCAACAGCATTGGTGTCTGGGTAAGGCTTACTCTCTATCTCACACATTTTACTTTGTAGTTGGGTCCTTACATAGCAGAGGGAGAAGGGCAGCTCTCTGGGCATTCTTTTATGAGAGCACCAATATTATACAAAAAAGCTCAGTTCTTGTGACCTAATCTCTCTTTAAGCTCCAAGACTTAATAGAATTACAGTGAGGATTTCAAAATGAATTTCAGCAGTATACACCTATTCAAGTCATAGCAGGGCCAGTGTCAGGGTAACAGAGTGGGGGGAAAAGAGAGAGGAAGAGAGAGAGAGAGAGAGAGAGAGAGAGAGAGAGAGAGAGAGAGAGAGAGAAAACAAGAACAGAAGAATGTAGGAGCTTAGGAACAGGTCCTGTGCCATGTGCCTTTATTGGTTACCTTGAAATACACTCAAAAAGTAATGGCAAGGGAACCAGGATACAACTCTATTGAACACTAGCATAGTAAGAAATTCCAGTAACTAGAGAGTATAACTGTAAATATGACATATTAGTGTGTAAAAAGCAAACAGACCAGACATCTCTAAAGAGTTGAGACCCATGTAGTAATAACACTATAATTCCATTTTCTAGTATGGGATTTTTTGTATCAAAATGTTACTCGATTGATAGAAGTAATGTTGTAAATTGGCTGTACTAACAAAAGGAATTGCATAACCTACATAATATTTAAAGCAGGTGCCAACAATACTTCAGACAGAGATTAATATCTATTTTGCAGATTACAATGCATTTGTGATAAAGTCTGAGTTGTCAATAATGAGTGAGGGTCACATTAAGGAAAGAAGTATAACTATTTCCCCCTTGATTCGTTTCACCAAGAACTAGTCTGGATTTGAATTCTCTACTTCATGTCTTCTATCCTCTGTCTCTTTGTAGTATGAGTCTGCATCTGTAACTACTGAAAAGCTGCTGTGTGGCCCTGTGTTTGTGTGTGTCTATCTCTATGTGTGCCTGTTTTATGAACTATGGGAATAGTGTTTGTGTGTGCAGTATGAGTCTCTCTCTCTCTCTCTTTCTCTCTCTCTCTCTGTGTGTGTATGAGTGTGTTCCTAACAAAGGACTGTACTCTGTACTAAATAGCATAGACAGCATCATATGGGGGACAGATTGAGTACAGAAATCTTTAGCAGAGTTTTAGACAGTATTAAGTCACTGCCTCCAACTGATCCCAGCTGGCTAGATAAGAAAGAAACATCATTTTTGTCAACTAATATCCATAAATGGCTGTTTTAAACATGTATGGTAGATTTTAGAAAGTACTTTCAACTCTTGCATTTGGTGCTTTCAGCAAATGCTACACATGCATTACATTGGGTCAGGGACATGGAAGAGTACACAAAGAAAGATACAGATGGTTATACATTAATTTAGGATGTAAAATTGATTACATGAGAAATATAGGACAAGTAAAGTAGTTTGTTACATAGTTCTCTTAAAGGCAGGTTAAGCAAACAGGTTGAGTACACAGTAGGTTAGTCGTTTTAAGTCTTAAGTGACTGAATTATTAACTCTGGATTTGAGCCCCATTAAATGTTTCAGTTTTGCAGAATGTGAGAGATGTTTTTATAATATTGCATTGCCCCATCTGGAATAAATAACTGCAAAACTTAAATGTCAGACAAAATAAAAGCAACACAAGTACTGATCAATTAATGAAAATGAGCTAAATAGACAGTTTACAAAAGAAAAATAAAACATAAATGGCTAGTAAAATTTTTTTAAAGTCATCAATATCCTTAGCCTTTAGGAGAATTCAAATTACAACTGTTTTGAGACTTTTCCTCATATCAAGAAAATAAATGATAGGCTCAGCAGTTAAGAGCATCAACTCCTTTTTCAGAAGATGCAGGTTTGCCTGCCATGTACCTTTATGGTGGTTTATCATCTGTAACTCAGTTCTAGGGGACCTGACACCTTCTACTGACTCTTTGGGGTCTTGCTTGCATGTTATGCATGTACATGTATACAGGTATCTGGACATACTCTTAAAGTTAAGACAAATTTTAAAAATAAAAGTGACATATGTTGGTGATATCTTGGACTCAAGTAGTATATAAAATTAAAGAGTGTCTTATTTTGTAGAAGTCTAGTATGTTGGGTGTACCATCTACCAAGATATAGGTACCCTAGTGAGCTCACAGGCCCAATTTAAAGCACAATAGAGGAATTCTAGGGAGGAATAGGTGACCTCTATCTTAATCTATTGGCTCTATCTCTACTGACATTTTAGAACCATTGCCAGGGTACGGGGGGCTGGAAACTGTCTCTAGGGAAATCTAGACACTTTTGCTGAGGAAGTCTGAAAACTGTTGCTGACCCATTGCCCTTGCAATGATGGCAGGGCAGTTTCAGAATGGCTGGCTGCCTGAGGCCTGGATTTGATTTTTCTTTTCTGTAACTGGCTTGAATAGTCTTGCATGCTTCTTGGAAACAGAGATTGAGGCCTAGTCTTCTGAACTGTCCATTTGAAGCCTGTCATGGAGTCATTTTGTTTCACTGTGTCAAAGTAGGTAACCCAGGCTCTGGAAGACAGAAACAAAACAAAACAACACACACACACACACACACACACACACACACAAACACACACACACAAACAACATAACAAAGAAACCCCAAGTTCTCTCACAGATGTAGACTTTTGCTTCTAAATTTTTATATGTGTACATTTACTTGAGATTGTACAGAGAGGTCAGGTAATTTAAAAAGGGCCTGTAGGTGGGAAACTACAGGCTTTAAGGGATGACCTTAGGGAAGATAATAGATTATATGTGGTCTAAAAGTGGAATGGGATAAAGTAGAGGACAAAGAAGTCAAGCCAGATAGGGGGATAAACTTACTATTTCCCCAAGCTAGATGTGCTTAGATCAAATATTGGTGTGTTACTTGTGCCTTTTTTGATTAATAGACATTTGCTTATGTCTTCCCAGGAAGAGATACATAACTATGTCTATTATACATTTTAACTATAATGATGTTATAATAATATACATATTATCTTTTAAAAATTCTTCTTTCATATATTACATTCCTCCTCTCCTCCCAGTCTCCCTCCTCTACCCCCAGATCCACTCTTCCTCCTCCTCCTCCTCCTCCTCCTCCTCCTCCTCCTCCTCCTCCTCCTC
>JADRCH010000040.1:13126676-13178395 GCA_019843965.1 Rhynchomys soricoides | reverse complement strand
TCCTCCTCCTCCTCCTCCTCCTCCTCCTCCTCCTCCTCCTCCTCCTCTATTTCTCTTCAGAAAAGGGCAGACCTCAGAGGGGTATGCCATGGACCTACTTCAGCTTGAAAGATGGTCCTGAAGAAGGGGGGAATGGGAGAAGGGAACAAATGCCTCAGAGTCAGTGTTGGATGCAAGCTGACAGCTCTTTGCTGTTCAAGACAGTTCTCTACTCCAGATAGCTCTCTGCTTCAGATAACTCTCTGACAGACCAAACCTCAGTTTTTTATTTTGCATAAGCTACTTCCTTAGGAATTGGATGTCGATTCAATGATTTACCCTAGGTTCTCTTTTGATTATCCCATGAATCAACATTTTATGACCTTAACCCCTTGACTCTAAAGACAAGGCCTAACGTGCTGAGTTATGCTGCCTCCTGGAGCTGGGACATGGCCTCATTGTTCTGTTGTATGATCACCAGCTTTTTGTTTTCCATTCCCTTCTTTGTCTAAGCTTGGCTGCCCTGGAAATTGCTCTGTGGACCTTGATTTCAGAGATCTGCATGGCTCTGTCTCCTGCATGGTGGGATTAAAGACTTGTGCAAACCACACCTGGCTTCCTTAATATCCTTCTGAATAGGCTGACTGATTAGTGCAGCTGCTCTGTACTCTCAGGCCCATGGAGTCCCTCATACAATCCATGTGCATCCCTATATTTTACATAGTTGAGAAAACCTGTAAGAAGCAGTTCTTATATTGATATATGCATTCCTGAACTCATATTTTCAGATTTCTTCTCACAGCCTTAAGGGTTGTCCTGAAGGTCTCAGTGTCACAGAGACACAGTCTCTCTTCTTGGAAGTGTGTTGTTTCTGATTATCATGGAGTCATTAACCTTATCAGGGAGTACCATCCCCAAAGGAGGAACATTAAGTGAAATATGTACATTATTATACAAACAAACCTTATACTTACAACAACTATCAGCACCAGAGGAGACCTACACCCTGCTGGCTCTGCTCCTGGGGCAGAAACCATGTCATACTGTCCCTTCTGCAGCCATGCTAGACCTGGCACAGATATCAACCAAACATGGCATATCAAGATGCAATAAGACTAGGCACCTTCCCTCATATATTAAGGCTAGTCAAGAACACCAAGCTATATATCTGTAACAAATGTGCAGCTGGCTTAGGTCAGCCCCATGCAGGCTTCCTGATTGTTGTTTCAGTCTCTGCAAGCTGTTATTATTGTGAGTTTTCTTGTGGTTTCCTTGATCCCTCTGGCTCCTACAAACCTTCCTCCCCATCTTCTGCAGGATTCCCTGAGCTCCACCTTATGTTTGGATATGGATCTTGCATCTGTTTCCATGATTTGCTTACTGAAGTCTCTTTGATGATGCTAGGTTCCTTTTAAGAGTATAACAGAGTATAATTAAGAATCATTTTATTAACTTTTCTGTTTTTTCTTTGTTTTTGGTTCTATCCTTCATCTCTGGGCTGTCCATCATCTGGTTCTTAGCCCTACAGAAAGTGTCAGAGGTAGAATACCTCTCATGGAATGGGTCTCCAGTTGGAACAGTCATTGGTTGACTATTCCCACAATTTCTGTGCTACTTTTACCCCAGCATATCTTGCAGGCAGGACAATTTGCAGGTTGAACATTTTGTGGATGGACTGGTGTCCCAATACAGCTGTTTTGAAGTTTTGATGGTGCTTTATCTGGTGAAATGATTAGATGTTAAAAACATTACATTTATTGTACAGCATTTTGAATATTGGAAATTAACAGCAAAAATATTGTAGAGAATATATTGTTTGCCTTTGTAAATATATGACTAATAGTTCTCTAAGTCATTAGAGCTGTCCTTTATCATGAAACCATTGTGCCACACATTGGTATCCAGATAAAAGGTCTGTAGCGTGACTTTGAGATTGGCATCTCTTGATGCATGCATTTTTTTACATTGTCCTTACCAGGGCCAAACCTTGCTCATTAAGACTACTATAAATTAAGGATAATCTATATAATTTTGTGGAGAGATAAATATTCATTTTATTGTTTTTGATAACATTGCATTATTTGTCAAAAACTGAGTAAAATTTATATACAGCTTATGAATATCTTGAAACAAAAATTGTAATGATCTTATATAATTTTCTTACATTAATTTTTATTTTTCTTGTTTTACTAATTTATTTTATTTTATTTAATTTTTATCTTCGGATATTTCTGTTTCTTGAACCACTCCTCGTAGAATTTATTAGTCTTGTTTAATTAATGAAATACATCCTCATCAGTTGCTACTGATGACTCATTTGATAAATAGACATATCATTTTTTTGACACTTAATTAGGAGTATTATCTCACCTTTGTTAGGATTTCTTTTTTGAGTTTAACATTTGAAACAAAATAGTAATTAAAGCATTAGTTTATCTCTTGCTGTTCTCAATGACTCTGGAGTTATTATTACCTCTGTTTATTATTCTAATATGTAGGTATTTTGTTTATCTTGATTGGTGTTACAAAATATTTTTGCATATAAAGAAATATCCTTTATTTGTTCTAGAAAAATCATATACTATTACATATATTTATGTCTATTTACCTATTTTCTTTTTTTAAATTAAACTTTTCTTTTCTTTCTTTCTGTTTTTTTTTTTTTTTTTACTTACTCACTTTACATCCCGTTCAATGCTGCCCCTTCCTGGTCACCCTTTACACAATCCGTCCCCCATGCCACCTTCCTCTTCTCTTCAGAGTGGGTGAAGGGTCACCCTGGATATCCCTCCTCACCAGCCTGGCACTTCAAGTCTCTACAAAGCTAGGCACTATGTCTCCCACTGAGGCAAGACAAGGCAGCCCAGCTAGAAGAACATATCCACCCTACAGGCAACAGTTTTTGGGATAGCTCCCACTCCAGTTGTTCAGGACCCACATGAAGACCATGCTACACATCTGCTACATATGTGCAGGTACTCCTAGATCCAGTCCTAGTATATTCTTTATTTGGTGGTTGAAACTCTGAGAGTTGCAAGGGTCCAGGTTAGTTGATTCTATTTGTCTTTCTATGGTGTTCCTATTCCCTTCAGGTCTGCAATCCTTCCTTCTGTTCTTTCATAAGAGTGCCCAACCGCCTTCCACTCTTTCACTGTGGGCGTCTGTAACTGTTTGAGTCTTCTGCTGGGTGGAACCTCTCAGAGAACAATATGCTCCTGTCTGCAAGCATAACAGATTATCATTAATAGTGTGCTTGCCCATGGTATAGGTCTCAAGTTGGTTGGTTATTGGTTGGCTATTCCCTTAGTCTCTGTCCCCACCCCTGTGCCTGTATTACATGTAGACAGAATAAATTTTGGGTTAAAAGTTTTGTGGGTAGGTTAGTGTTTCTATTGCTCCACTAGATTTGCTGTCTGGTTACAGGAGGAGCCCTTTTCAGGTTCCATATCCCCAATACATTTAGTCACAACTAAGATCACCCCCATTAATTCTTAAGTATCTTCCTCATCCAAGGTCTTTCATCCTGGAGATGTTCCCCCCACCTCATCACCCCCATCAGTTGCAGATTTCCATTTGTTTTCATGGCCATCTAGTCATCTCTACTGTCCCTCCACATACCCAATCCTGAAATCCCCATTCTCTTCTCCATCATCCTCCCTCCTAGATCCCTCCCACTATCTGCCTTTTATAACTATTTTATTCCCCCTTCTAAGTGAGATTCAAGCTTCCTTACTCAGGCCTTCCTTATTATTTAGCTTCTTTGGGTCTGTAGAGTGCAACATAATACTTGTATTTTTGGCTAATAACCACTTATAAGTGAGTATATACCATGTATGTCCATTTGGGACTGGGTTACTTCACTTGGGATGATATTCTCAGATTCCATCTAGTTGCTTGCAAAATTTATGATGTCTTGGTTTTTAATAGCTGAGTAGTATTCCATTGTGTAGATGTACCACATTTTCTTTATCCATTCTTCAACTGAAGGACACTTAGGTTGTTTACAGTTTCTGATTATTAATAAAGCTGCGATGAACATAGTTTAGTTTGGGCAAGTGTCTTTGTGAGATGTTGGAGCATCTTTTGTGTATATGACCAGGAGTGGTATAGGTGGAACTTGAGGTAGAACTATTCCCAGTTTTCTGAGAAAATGCCAAATTGATTTCCAAATAGGTTGTACAAGTTTGAACTCTGACCAGTAATGAAGAAGTGTTACCTCTTGCTCCACATCCTCACCAGCATGTGCTACCTCTAGAGATTTTGATCTTAGCCACTCTGACAGCTGTAAGATGGAGCATCAGGGTTGTTTTCATTTACATTTCCCTGATGACTAGTGACATTGAACATTTCCTTAAGTGCTTCTCTGCCATTAGAGATTCCTCTGTTAAGAATTCTGTTTAGTTCTGTACTCCATTTTTAATTGGGTTATTTGGGTTTTGGGTGTCTAATTTCATTGTCTGTTTTGGATATTAGACCTCTGACACATGTGGGGTTGATGAAGATCCTTTCCCAATCTGAAGGCTGCTCATTTGTCCTAATGACAGTGCCTTTTGCCTTACAGAAGCTTTGCAGTTTCATGAGGTCTATTTATCAATTGTTGATCTTAGAGCCTGAGCCATTGATATTCTGTTCAGGAAATTGTGTCCTGTACCAATATGCTCAAGGGTATTTTCTACTTTCTCGTCTATAAGATTTAGTGTATCTGGTTTTATGTTGAGATACATGATCCACATGGACTTGAGTTTTATGCAGTGATATAACTATAGATCTATTTTCATTTTTCTATATTTAGACATCCAGTTAGTCCAGGAAAAAATTGAATATGTTTTAATTTTTCCATTGTATGATTTTGGCTTCTTTATTAAAAATCAAGTGTCCATAGGTGTGTGGGTTTATTTCTGGTGTCTTTTATTCAGTTCCATTGATCAGCATGTCTGTTTCTCTATCAATTTCATGAAGTTTTATTACTATTGCTCTAAAGTACAGGCTGGTGGTTTCCCCCAAAGTTATTTTATTGTTCAGGATTATTTTGGCTACCCTAAGTTTTTTGTTTTTCCATTTGTAGTTGAGAATTGCTGTTGTGGATAGCCCTGGGGTTGCTTATATATTGATGCTAATTCTGCTTTCCTAGCAGGGGCTTCTAACAAGGAATGAGTTATGTACTCTTGTGAACCAATCACCTAATGAATAAAGGAGCCAATCACTGGGTGAGTAGGAGGGACTTTCAGGTTGGAGAGAGGAAGAGAGGAGGAGAAAACAGAGAATTCATGTTTGGACTGGGACAGCGTGAGGACATGATGTAGCTCTTAGTGTCTCTCAGTTTCAATGGTGGATCCATCAGGAGTCACCTCCAGATGATTTAGATTTAAGTAGATTTACAAGATTAGGATTTTAGCTGTTGCACCCAGAGATTGAGTTACCATAGTTTTTGAACTAAGTTTGTGTTGTGCTTTCCTTCAGGTTGCAGCTCAACTGGGTTGCAGAGAGAACGGTATGGCAGCAAAGTCTGGGTTTGCCTGATGTGCACTACAAATACCTTGGATGGGGGTTGTAAAACATGGAGCTGGCATTGTAGCAACCTGCCAGTGGAAACCTAGTGAGGTGAGTGGAGAGATCATGGAGCTCTGAGTCACAGCTCCATGAGATAAAAGCATTTTGGCTTTTGCTTGCCAGCTCATGGCCAACCAGGCTCCACAGGGCAGAGAGGACCAGAGTGTAGAGCAGGAACTTGCTGTTCTAATTTTTTTATTATTTCCCACAACAAATTGCTCTTTCAAGATCTATAAAATGTATATTAGAATTTTGAAGGGGATTACATTGAATCTGTGGATTGCTTTTGATTAGATAGCTATTTTCACTATGTTAATCCTACCTATCCATGAATATTGGAAATCTTTCCATCTTCTGATATCTTCTTTAATTTCTTTCTTCAGGAACTTGAAGTTCTTGTCATTCAGTTCTTTCTCTTACTTTGTTAGAGTTACATCAAGATATTTTATATTTTTCATGGCTAGTATAAAGGGTGTTGTTTCCCTAATTTTTTCATGGCCTGTTTATCATTTTTATAAAGGAGGGCTACTGATTTCTTTGAGTTAATTTTGTATCCAGATCCTTTGCTGAAAATGTTTATCAGCTTTAAGAATTCTCTGGTAGAATTTTGGAGTTGCTATGTGCACTATCATATCATCTGTAAATAGCAATGCTTTGACTTTTTTCATTCCAATTTGTATTCCCTTGGTCTCCTTTGTTGTCTTATTGCACTGATTAGACCTTCAAGTACTATATTGAAGAGATAAGGACAGAGTGGGCAGCCTCGTCTTGTCCTTGATTTTTGTGGAATTGCCTTAAGTTTCTCTCTATTTAGTTTTATGTAGGCTATTTGCTTGCTGTATATTACTTTGATTATGTTTAGGTATGTGTCACATATCCCTTATTTCTCTAATACCTTTAACATGAAGGGGTGTTGGATTTTATCAAAGGCTTTTCCAGCATCTAATGAAAGAATCATAAGATTTTTCTTTAATTCTTTTTTTTCAAATAAATAGGCTCATTTATTAGGTTCATAGAAAACACTACAGATGCCTTGGGTGGGGGTCTTGAAACATGGGGCTGGCATTGTAGCAACCTTCCAGTGGAAACCTAGTGAAAACATAGTATAACCTAGTATATATAAACTTAGTAAAACCTATTATAAAACTTACAGGGAAAAACGGCTATATTTGAAAACAGTAAAACGGATCAAAGTAGAACAGAAAATCATAACGAGTTGTTTCAAAGAATACACTAAAGAGATATATATAGTCAGTCCCACTGGAACCTGCACTGTCAAATTTTTAAGTATTCATTTCTACTGCATGTTTTTCCACTGACATATCTCCTTATTCTTCAAAGCACAAGGAGCTGCTACTTCTGAATGAGCCCAGCATTTAAAAATTGGGAACTCTTGGTTACAGTTCAATATAGTAAGTCAGGTTTGTTGACCATAATGAGGGTGTCTCCATCTTTCCTATGTAGCTGGTAATAGTGATAGCTCAAAGGTAAAAAGGCCTGGAAGAAGTTGATGCATTGTGTATCCTGTTAGGCATAAATGAGGATTGCAGATTCTTTGGACAAATAGTTGGGGGCTTCTATATTAAAACTTTCTGATACCATCACTGCTTCTCTTATGTTTCTTTCTCATAATGAAGCCAACTCATAGGGATCCACAAAGAGACCCGTTGGAATGTAATGTTTAATTAATAATCGGCAGGTCTGCAAGTCATCAATGCTTTCTCCAAATTTCACTTCTGTTAAAAGGTCTCTATGGAAACCATCTTTTAAAATTTCTTGCCTCAAAATAATTTCAGAACAAGTGGCCCTTACACCAGCACTGAAGGTGTCATCGTTGAAGTCCACAGTCCAGACACCCAGCAGAGCAGCTAGGCCACAGCACAGGCAGCCAGGATGCTAGAGCCAGACATCCAGGTTCTTTCATTTTTTTTTATATTGTGAATTATGTTAATGAATTTTTGTATATTGTACCATCCCTGAATTCCTGGGATGAAGCCTGGTTGATCTTGCTGGACAATGTCATTGATGTGGATTCAGTTTGTGTGTATTTTAACAAGTATTTTCATCAATATTCATAAGGGAAATTGGACATAAGTTTGCTTTCTTCGTTGAGTCTTTGTATAGTTTAGGTATCAGGGGGACTGTGGTCTCATTGAATGAGTTTAGTAGTGTTCCTTCTGTTTCTATTTTGTGGAATAGTTTGAGAAGTACTGATAACTCTTCTTTTAAAATTTGGTAGAATTTTGAGCTAAGACCCTCTGGCAATGAGCTCTTTTTTGTTTGGAAGACCTTTAATGACTGTTTCTATTTCTTTAGGGGTTATAGGGCTGCGTAAATAGTTTACCTGATCTTCATTTAACTATTGTAAGTGGTACTTATCTTTCTGTCCTTTGGTTAGTTTGGCTAAAGTTTTGTGTATCTTCTTTATTTTCTCAAAGAACAGCTCTTGGTTTCATTGATTCTTTGTAATTTTCTTAAATTTTGTTTCAAATTGATTGGTTTCAGCTCTGTTTTTTACTATTTCCTGCTTTCTACTCCTCTTGTGTGTGTGTGTGTGTGTGTGTGTGTGTGTGTGTGTGTGTATTTTCTAGAGCTCTCTGGTGTACTTTTAAATTGCTGGTAGGAGAACTTTCTAATTTCTTCACGGAGACATTTAGTGCTGTGAACTTTCCTCTTATCACTCTTTATTGTGTCTTTATTGTTGTGAAAGTATATACTTTTGTGTTTGAGTGAAATATTCAATAGAGGTCTGTTGGGTCTATTTCATTAATAATGTCTATTAGTTCCAATATTTATCTGTTTAGTTATCTGGATGACCTGTCAATTGGTGAGAGTGTGGTTTAGAAGAACATGGAGTAATGGAGTAACTTATTTTATCAATGAATACTTTACAAATCTTTCATTAACAACAACATGAAAATCTACATTTAAACTTTAAGTATGTTTTTATGCTTATGCAAAATAAGAAAAACTGTGGAGTAGGTGGAATAATGTTATCCCAAAATGTTTATGCCCTGAATTTCTAAATATATTACTTTACATGACAAAGGAAATTTGCAGACATGATCAAGGCTCTAAGTGATGAGATAGAAAATCTAACTCTGATTGTTCATTTTTGACTCCCTAATATCCTGTCAAAATTTGTAAAGAGAGGGAGAAAGATGTGACAAGAAAAGAAAGGTCAAAGAGTATTTCTGTTGCAAGTGTAGTGTTGTTGGCATTTCTTTGAAGAGCAAATAAGACCACCAGAAACCAGTAAGTGGTTATAACCATGCATGAATGGAGAAAGCCATGGGATGGATTATCCTGCAGTGAATCTAAAAAGCAAAATATATGTTTGTTAACTTGATCCTATGGAATGAGGTCAAATCAAACTTCTGATCAGCAGAACTGGGGGAAGATTCTATTATTTAAACTACAAATTATGTAGAAAATAATTACAACTAATAAATGACTAAGTGACCCAGTATTGCAGTGAAGCTAAAGGAGAATTACTGACTCAACAGGATTCCTTGAGGTACCTACCAGTTCCAGATAGACAAAAAAAAGTTTTATTGACTTGACCATGGTAGAGGAGATAAATCAAATAAGTAAATAAGTAACAACTCTGTATACATAAGATTTGGTTCTGATTTGAGGTAAAATTGTGTGTTTCCTAAAGGCTAGTAAGCATGGTGCAGGTATTAAATGAATACAAAAGTTGATTTATACAACCTATAAAAATAGGAACAAAAACCTACAAAGAAGGTATTCAGGTTCCGTGTAAAATCTAGGCATTGTAAAATATTTCTATGTGATATATACAAATATCACAAGTGATTCTTGTCAAGCAATCTGATAAGAGACAATCAAAATTGATTGGATGATAATAATCACTATATCATCTAAATATTGATGTGTTTTGCATGCATGCGTGTGTGTGTGTGTGTGTGTGTGTGTGTGTGTGTATGTGTCCATTTGTGTGTTTACACATGCCTGTGTGATCACCTGTATGTAGAAGCAAGAGATTGATATTTGGTATAATTCTCAATTATTCTCTACATCCTTTATTGCCCTAGAGTTCCTTGTTCATCTCAGAGATAATTGATTTGGCATATATTTTTATTTGGAGCTAGTCAGCTTGTCAGAGATATGACCTATCTCAGCCTCTTGAGTGCTGGGATTACAAGTTAAGGTGGCAGCCATTCTTCCCAAACTTTCATATCAATGCTGGACACATAAGCTCCAGTCATCACACTTTCATTGTAAATTGTATGGAAATTTCCCTATCTCCAAATAATTACATTAAAGTGTGATTTCAGAGCAAATATATTCAACATTGAATTTTATATTCAAAGTGAGTATTTACATGCTAAATTAGCTAACTTTTAACACAGAAATAGAATTACTATGAATTTATGCCTTACCAGATTTTTTAATTTATTCTTTTAATAAAAGAGATTGGCATACCAGCTATTGCTTGTGTGACAATAATTGATCTGGCAACGGAAAGTGATTTTTTTTCTAGTTGATGCAATGATTTGAATTGATTTAGCAGTACATTAAAAAAATGTCAATAAAATACAGAGTAATGCAAGAATCTCTCTTTAAAATGACTGTAATTCAATTATAGCCCTCAGCCCTACCTACACTAATTATGATCAACAGCATTCAGCAGGAGGGTAGATTGCTATTTTGGGTTGGTTATTTAGAAACCAGTACAGAGATAGATAAGAGTCATTTGTTTTATAAAATCCAGTCACATATTTATCAAGAATTTTTAAAGCTTTACTTTCTTGTTAGATGTAGGAGGTTAAAAATAACCTCCTGTATGTTTGCTCCAAAATTTTAGTACTTAACTTTTTTCACCAAGCTGTACATTCTGTAGGATGTGATATTTTTAAAGTTCTTAGTAATTATTAACAAAATACTGGCATAATTTATACCATATGTGTCAAACTTAGGTGCTTAATATATATCACATTGAAAACTGTAAAATTTTAAGACACTTCCTGTATTGTATTTCTCTTTTCAACCCAGTGTTTATGAATCTTTCCTTTACACTAATACTGGTACCCCTTCCTCGTTGCTTGTCTACTTCTAATTATTTCTAGTTTACCTAATATTTTACTATAAGTTATGTCTTAGATATATTTCAATATGTGTGAAATTATATTTTATCCACACTCCGTTTCTTCTCTGTATACTTGTCGGCTCCTAGCCAGCAGGTCCAGGCGAGAGGAGAGAACCCGGTCCAGCCGAGTCTATCTGGGACTGAGCGGGATGGCGAGTGTCAGAGGCCAAAAAGAAACACACCAGGCAGGGTGTACTGTTGAAGCAGGAACTCAACTTTAATGTAGCAATTTCTCTCACTTATATAGAGAAGGCAAAGGGGGGTGGCCACTTAGGTATGGGGAGAGATGACATAGGAGGCATGGAAGGGGAAGGAGTGACTAACAGGGCCAATAGCATAGCTCTATGTCAGCAATGACAGGGTAGAGGGAGGGCCAAATAGGTTTTGCTGAGTCACTCCTATGCAGAAGTGACTGAGACAGGTCTCAGAACTCGAGCCAGGCTGGGCTTTGTCCTCAAAGGCCCAAACCAGGGTCAGAATAGGTCCCAAGACTACCATTTCCCGGGACCCCACGCTCTCGCCCTCGGGACAGTGGGAGGAAGAGAACACCCCAGTGCCATGCCTTCCGGGTCCATTTCCGAGCCCTGGCCCAGAGCTGCTGCAGTCACTACTGCGAACCTGGGGCCCCTGCACCCCATTCCTATGGCTGGGGTAGCCCCAGGCTGTATGCTGTGCTCCCCTCTGTGGGCCAGAGAGGTGCGACCCACTGCAGTCAGTGGCCCCTGCTCCTCTAAAGAGGAAGCCAGGGCGGTCTCCTCCCTGTGCCATTGCCAGCTTGAAACCTGGGGGTCCTCAGACAGGTTGCCTTGGGCCCTGCCTTCCCCCCCACCAGACGAGGAGCAGAGGGCCGTCACCATGGAGACGGCCACAGCCCAGGCCCAGACTGGGCAGTGGATGGGGAACTGCTCTAAGGGCCATCTCCATGGAGACGGCCCCAGCTCTAGTGGTGCCGCTCTGCTCACAAACTGGGGCACAGCCCCTGAATGCGAGCAGCACGGCTGCTCGAGATGTGGCTGTGTTGCTTGTGATGCGGTGGCGGAGGCGCCGCCAGAGGTCCAACATATACTCATGTGCATTTGCAAGTGCATGTGTGTGTATGTATGTTTATGAGTGTGCATATATATGAGTGTGTGTTTATATGTGTACGATTGTGTATGAGTGTATGGGTGTACGTTTGTGTATGTGGGTATGTGGTTTGTGTGTATGTGGTGTGTATGTGGGTGTGTGTGCGAGTGTGTGTATGGTAGTGCATACACTATAATTCAATCTTTCAATCAAGCTTGATATAATTTTCATTTAAATTCATGACGAGAGCACTTAATTGATGTAAGGATACTGAATCTTCTTGGTCTACAACAGAAAAGGATCCAGAGTAGGATAAAAATCAATGAACTTTTTCCTTTCTTTGAAAATCACATGTGAAAAGAAAACTAGTGGTACAACTTGGCTTATTCATGTAATTGATCTGAATTCTGGCTCCTTCTGCCCATTCTTCTACCTGGTAATACAGTTTGAGGATTAGCAGGTTTTTTGAGGACCACACTTTGAATAATAACTTTAGTTACTGTAGTTTTTCTTTCCTTCTATGCTTCCCTCCTGTGAATTGTTGTTTTGCCTTCATGTTTTCTTTTATTTTTAAAGGATCTAAAACATTTATCAAGATGTTCCATGCTACAGTCCTTTTGCCATGATGAATATTCATTCACAAATTTAGATATTTTTCTGATAATCAATGCTTCTACACTTCTCTAATCTATAAGTGTTACCTGCACTTGTGTGTAGGCTTAGATTTTAAAAATCTACATTAATAAGGGTTCTTAAATGCTTTAACCTCCCTTGTAACCCATCACCCACCAGTTATAGTGGAAAGGAAATGTTGATAGAGCAGAGGAAGATGTGGACATGTTTATAAATAGTTCTTTTTGGTTCCAATCTTTGTTGTCAGGATATCAGCAGTTTAGTGCACATGAATCAGCAGCAGTAGCATGATTCACTCACAAACAGCATTCATGAGTCAGCAACAGCAATTTGATCCAGAAGAAACTGCAAGGCTCTGCCAATCAGATGGAGTCTGCAGAAGCACCAAGACATCACCTGAATATCATGAGAAGTTCTTTGGTGCATTTCTCTCTACTATATCTCAAAAAATGATGATCAGCAAAGAAGGCAAGGTAATCCAATGCTCCAACGTTGTCCAAGGTCTATTAAGTTATAGTATACCCTATCTGAACTTCACATGTCCTCTCAACCATCTCCTCCAGAAAAACATCACATGTTTCCCCCCTCCACAGGTAGCTTCAAGAAAATCATAACTTACCTCTTCTCAGAAAAACTTCCTCTCATGTGTGTACTTTAGCAAAACATCCTCTCATAAGACAGTTTCTTGAAAAACATCACATGACACAACTGAGTCTCCAAAGAAACCAGAAATTTACACTTCACTTATGGCTTCCTTAGAGTGCTGTAAAGAAGGCAAATTTTTTTACACAATTTATATCTCTAATACCAGTATATTGCAGATTGTAAGAAGTAGGTTTTACAGTTTAAAGTATTGGAAAATAGCCAAAAATCAGAGCAAATGTGCTCTCTTCAAAAAGAAAACACATTAAAAATATTTGAGTTAATAAATATTGTGGTAGAAGACTAGTCCCCAGAGCTTTTGTATTTAATAGCAAGCTTTTCTTTTAGATTGTAGTGAGGAAATAGTAATTTATTATTATTGTTTCTATATTAGGCATAGATAGATAGTCCTGCAGAGTTTATTCACAAACATTTTCCAAATGGTGCTCTTCGTTTAATTAATTTTTGTGATTCCATGTTCATTGGCATGAACATTTTTCATGTTAAATTTCTCATCTTCACATATTTTCTGATCTTTAGCCTCTTTGTGGACCTCCAACCACACCATGATTAGTACTTCCAGCTACAAAAGTAGTTGATATACTTCTTTGAGTTTATATTTGTTTTTCCCCTTGTAAACATTAAGTGTGTTACTTTCATAGGCTCAAACAGATTTTGTCAATTGTGGCAGTTAGTATTTACTGTTTAATGTTAATTCATAAAGTTATTTACATAATATATTTGTTCAAATATTTGTATGTATTTAATACTAACAGTGACATCTCTTTATATGATTTACATGAAATATTAAGGAAATAAGGGCTGGAGAGATGGCTCATTATTTAAGAGAGCTTACTGATCATACATAGGACCCTGGCTTGCTTCCTATTACACAAATGGCCATTCACAACTGCCAATAGCACCAGTTCCATGTGATTTGACTCCTTTTTCTGACCTCTGGGGGCTCATATACATATGTAGTACACATACATTCTTTTCTACATATTTCCTCAAAAATAGACATCTCTTACTTTCACCTTAGCAATATATCTTGATTAAAAATTACAGTTGTAATAAAGCTTAATTTTTCTCTTCATAAACCTCCTAGGTTATAACAAAAAGCTTATCTCTAAACACAAGAACACATACAATGTGGAAAACCCCTACTCATTAAGGTGGAATCTACCATGACCAGATAGCTCCACTGAGCTTGGTACACAACGGGGGACTCCCTTAACCATCAGGGCTTCCCCTTCTCTGACCTCGTCTGGGCAGCCCAACTCCCAACACCCTCTATCTGGGAGAAATCAAGTAGTCCTTGGCAGATCTACAAGTTCAAATTTCTGTTGGCTGATAAGAACCAGACCAGCAAGTACCTGGAAATCCTGGAATACCTCTCCATACAAATGAAACATTAACTGTACTTTAAGGTCTTGTTAGTGATTTCATAATACCCCTGATAACTTCTTCCCACTCATCAATGCTCATATATGGCCTTTGCTACCCTGAAAAAAATGCATCAAGCCAAGCCCCTTCTGAATGAAGCTTTTCAAACAAGCGAAGATTGTCTAAGAGAGCTGTTTTATTAAAATCCTCTGAGAAGGCATTCTCCCTCTTGTCACTCATTCCCAATCAAACTAGAATCCTGAAGACCCTACTTGCTCCACACTCTGTTTCAACTTTCTTGTTTGGTATGAGGTGGTGCCTATACATCTATAAGTAGGAAACAGAGGACACATACCAGGAAGATTAGGTTGGTTTTAAAGTCACTGAGAATGAAAAGTCCCAATAACAAGCAAGGACAGAATAAAGCACTGAGTTATTTATATATACATATTCATTTTTCTTTATTTTATTTTCTTTCATTTATTTTTTAAGTTTTCTGAGTGTCTTCTGAGTGCCAGATGTTATTTTTTAAACATTTTTTTGTTTCTTGAGATTTATAAAATAAACTTAAATAATTTTCTCCTCTTAATTCCAAATTCTTCTAGGTAATATTACATACTTTCTAATTTGAGGGCTCTTTTTCTTTATTTGTTGTTAAAAGTATGTGGTGTGTGTGTGTGTGTGTGTGTGAGCATTTCTCTGTGTGGGTATGTTCATACTTGCTGTAGCATGTATGTATGTGTGGGTATGTTTGTGTACTTATAATATATGTGTGTCTACATACTTATAATAATATATACATATGCAAGTCAGAGTACAAATGGCAGGACGACTTTGTACCTTAAACTTTGAGACAATGTCTCATTCACCATGGTACATGCTAAGCATGCTGTCTTTCTATCTTCCCAGAGGTCTCCTTACTTGATTTTGCATTTCCATTAGAAGGCCTGAAATAACAAACATGAATTACCAAATGTGGCTTTAAATGAATTCTGGGAATAAGAATTTTGTTGAGAGTATTGTGTTGTAAACATTCTATCCATTAAGCGCGTGCACACACACACACATACAAACACACACACATATTTAGAATTATTAAATGAAATTTGAATATTCGATACTGGTCTTAAGGAGCTCATCCATACCAATCTAATGAATGACCTATTAATTTTCACAAAATCAAATGTATAATGATGCCAACTTGGTTCATTCATTCATATGTCTTACACACACACACACACACACACACACACACACACACAATTAACTAAGGAACCATTCAGAGGGAGTTAAAGTTTTACCATATATCTAGTTTAAAGAGTAGAATTCTTAATTTAGCTAACATAATTACATATTTTCATGTGCATGTAATTAGGTGGATTCTAAATTCATTTTCAAACTACAGTTATGATGATCTTTATGGTGAATAATATAAGATGTTCATGGGCACAGATTCTCAAGGTTGGTTCTTCAGTTTAAACTCCTTTTCTACATTTATTAGGCCTTATTTTATTGATGGGGGAGAATGAAATGCAGATGGGTGCATTCTGTTCTTTGATTTCTGGCCCATGGTAGCACTGAATGTGGGTGAAAATAACAAACATGAAAAAGTACGTATGAGAGTAGGAGAAACAAGATGAAAATGAAATATTTGCACATAAATTGCTGTCTTCAAAGATTTTATGAGTTCATTTCCAAACCATCCTCTTTAATCACATAGTTAAATACTTAGAGATTGGTAGAAGTCAAGTTAGAACTTTAGAACTCTTCATAATAACTGATTGGCCTCTCTATGCATTTTCTACTTTTCAAACTTTCAGTTTCTAAAACAATGTCTTACTGTAAAGCTTTGGTTGGTATGGAACTAGCTATGAAGACTAGGCTCAGCTCAAACTTTCAGAGATATTCCTGCTTCTCTGCCCCCAATGCCAGGATTAAAGAAAGCATGTGTTACGAAATCTGGATGAAAGCCCAGAAATGGTGGTACATCCCTTTAATCCCAGCACTCAGGAGGCAGAGGCAGGCAGGTTTCTATGAGTTTGAGACTAGCCTGGTCTACAGAGTGAGTTTCAGAACAGCCAGGATTAAATAAAAAAACACTGTCTCATAAAGAAACAAAACAAACAAAAAACAAAACAAAAAAGGAACCTACCACCAACTACAACAAAATAAACAAACAAGGGAAAAGTGTGAATGAGTTCTACCAAAAATCCATCTGAAATAGACAAAAATGCATTGGAAATTTCTTTCCTAAATCATAGCATTTAGCAGCTTCATTAAAGAGGCTACATACTACTCTCCCCAGACAATAAGAACCTTGAGGCTTGAAGATATAGGAAGGTCACTTTACAAGTTTCATGGCTCATGCTTAAGGTGAGCCTACCTCTCTTCTTTGTCTGTAAATCATATTGTTTACTGCTTTATTCATAAGATTGGCATAGTAATTTTGCTAAAATATATTTAATTATATCAAAATCATTGTGTCAATCTGAAAAGTTCCAAACTTGCCAAATCACAAGCCACAGGCCCATGTAGCTAAGATAGCTAAAAATGTAGACCATCTCAAAACATCATGAATACACTTAAGACATGTACTTTTTGCTTTTATTATTATAAATTTTGTTCTTATTGATCATTACATTTATAGAGGACAATGTTGTATCTAAAGGTCACAAAGCTAGGATTTGGGTCCTTTTTGTGATAGAGTGACTGGAACATTTTCTTTATCTAATGTCTGATCCACCCTCTAGAATTTTATAAACTCTAATCCCTACAGTATTACCTAAGAATTACAATTTCTGGCTCTTACAAATAAGCCTGCTATGAACATAATAGAGAATGTGTCCTAGTGGTATGGTGGAACACTGTTTGGGTTTATGCCCATGAGCATTATTACTGAGTCTTCAGTGCAAAAAATTCCTCTGTAATTTTCTGAAAAAAAAAAATGTCAGATTGATTTCCAGAGTGGTTGTACAAGATTGCAATCCCACCAACAATGGAGGATTGTTCCCCTTTCATCAAATCCTCATCAGCATGTGCTGCTGCTTGTGTTTTTTATCTTAGCGATTTTGATAACTGGCATAATTTGAAGTCTCATCCCATGGGTAAGCACCATTCCTTGACATTTTTAATCATATTCTGTTATGCTTGTATTCAGGAATATAAAATAACTGTCCTCTGAGAAACTATCCAGCAGCTGAATGAAACAAAGATACCACAGCTGTTTTATTCAGGGTTTCTATTCCTGCACAAACATCATGACCAAGAAGCAAGTTGGAGAGGAAAGGGTTTATTCAGCTTACACTTCCACACTGCTGTTCATCACCAGTGTAAGCCAGGCCTTGAACTCAAGCAGGTCAGGAAGCAGAAGCTGATGCAGAGGCCATGGAATGATGTTTCTTACTGGCTTACATCTCCTGGCTTGCTCAGCTGACTTTCATATAGAACCCAAGACTATATATATAGAACATGCCTTTAGTCAATGTTCCAGTACCCAGGCTATGTGAAGATTTGGCACACAAGTAAATGGATGGAACTGCTGAAAACAATCGTTCTGAATGAGGCAATACTGAAATTGAAAAACAGATTATGTATATTGTCTTTCATATGTGGAAACAAGATTTGAATCTCTAGATAAGTGTATATAAATTATAGTGCTCACAAAGTCAGAAAATTGTTGACAGGATGTTGGATGGATTTCAAGTAGAGGATAAAGACTACACCTCGAGTATGAAGTTTGGGAAAGGTAAATAGCTAAGCAGGAGGTTTAAAATTGAGTGAAGTGAGAAAGATTAACGATTATGGGGCAACTAATTTTTTTTGAAGAGGACATATATAAAACTACTACTGTAGAAGCTTCACCAAATACTTATATACACATGTATAAAAGGAATTTAAGTGATTTACTCTACAGTGGAAGGCAGAGCAATGACTCCTAAAGATACCATAGATTCCCCTTTTATACAACTGCTGAGGATCTTTAGGTGTGAAATTTTGAACCCTCAGTATGTCTATTAGGAAAAAGCAACTTTTTCCCAGAGTACTGAGAGACAGAAAAATTTCTCATGCATTCAATCTTAACATTCCAAACTATTCCAAATCTTTTTCTTTCTTTTGTCTTAGCTTCTTTTGTGGAAACAGCAAAAGTGGCAATATGAGTATGCCAATGCATTTGTGGTTATCCATTGAGTCTATCAAGTTGTGTGTTCTTCCTTCTGTCAAGTTGAAGAGGCTCCAAAGTGCCTGATCTTCATGTCAGTCTTGGGTATCAATGAAAAGATTCTAGAAATAGGAAAACCCTTAATGAGTAATTTCATGAATATTTTCTCAAAATCTTCAAAACACTATTGTGCTTTATATACTATCCACAATCCAAATTTAGGGCTCAAAATGCATGTATTCTTGTTATTGTTATCAAGGATATTTTCTTCTAGCTCTAAATGAGATTTTTAAAATGTTGACTGATTCTATGTAAAAAGGCATTCATGATTTTCTTAGCAAGTTTAGACTTCTAGGAATTTTTCTATAAAGCACTAGAAGACTACTTGACTCAATTGCTTCTCTGAGGATTTTATAAAATCTATTCTCTGCTCATTCAGCTCCATGGTCAAATCAATTTCTTCCCAGAAACATGGAATTGAGTGAAAAATAAAACGAGAAGAAATATGGCCTCTTCATTCAGTAATCACCTTGAAAGAAGCTGGAAAAATGCTTGATGTTCATTTCTAAGCTGTTGCTATGGATAAGAGAATTCTTTCTATGTGAACCATTGACACCAAATAGTAATTGAAAAGTTTCATTTGAAAGTGTTGTCAGAACTGAAGATAAGAATAGAAAAAACTTATGCTAAATCTCAATATTGTATTAAAAGTTTGAAATGCAAATAATCACAGTAAGGTAAAACTTTTTATTGATTTTATATGCATAATATAATAAGTGGAGAATGAGGTTTAGCTCCTTAAAATACAATACCATGGGTTTTAGTAGGAATAGAATAGACTCTATGCATGCTTTCAAAAACATTTATTTTCCTTGAAAGTCATAGAAGGGAGAAGAATTTTAATAGCAGAGATATTGTTTATGTTCAGTTTATTTTTGAAGAGATTTAAGTTTATGGAAATATCATGAGTCCAGTGAATTATTATTGAAGCAAGTGCTTTGATTGATAATATAGGAAATAATATGCATTTGTTACAACTAATGAGTCAAAATTGATATTGATTTTATTATTACCAAAAATTAGGGTTCAATGGTTTACTGCAAGTCTTCCAATTTTGAAATGATGTACTTTTTCTGATCTAGAGTAACATTCAGAATATATTTCATTTAGATGCTCTGACTTATGGTTTCAGAGAGTTTCTTTTTATATAGTATCATTTATGGATTATTTCTTATCTATATCATTTTATTTTTAATAAATAGAATTCATGAAGAAATAATAATTGTAAGAAGTGAATTATTTCTTTTTATTATTTTCATACTGCATATGACATGCTGTGGTTTGATCAATCTCCTACATTTTCTTATCCTCATTATTCTTTGTTACATCTTCCATGTCTCTAATAGCTCACTTTTTAATTTCTTGTATTTTTCTATTCTAAATTTACATATGAGAGAAAATAAGCATCCTTTTCTAGTGATTAGTCTCATAAGGCCCCATAGTTTTATAAGTTTGGGGTTTAGCAATAAAACAAAATAATAATAAAATACTTAATTAAGAACTTTGGTTGTGTGTGTGTGTGTTTACCTACACATGCACATCTTCACATGATATGTTGTGCATCTAAATATCAGAGGACAGCTGTGGAATGTGTTTCATTCTTTCTATCCTGTGGATACCTGAATAAAAATTAGGTTGTCAGACTGGAATAAAGTGTCATAGCCTTCTTTATCATCTAACCAACTTGCTTTGGACAATATTTTTATTCCACCCTCTTAAGAGTCCATATACTCAACTTGACTCATTATGATGACACTGTACCAGGGTCTGCATTGGCTCTTCTTTCTTGATGGTTCTTGAGGGAGCTGAGGGGGAAGAGATCAGTGGGGGTAAGACTTGGTCTTACAAGTGATTTGGGGTTGCTGTATAATAAATATTATATATATATATATATATATATATATATAAATATATTAAAAATAAAATTTTACCTAAGCCTAAGTCACTTTACTTCAGTAGCTGGCCTGCCTTCTGGGTTCCTGTGAAGTGAGAAACTGTTCAGTACTTCAATGTAAAACAGTAGGGAATTAAGTAAAGTAGTCTTTGTTCTATCCCTATAGGAACTGTGCTGCACTATCCCTCAGACTGCCAGCTAAAGTCACAGGAAGAAAAAGGGACACTTTGAAAGTGATTTTAGCCTTTATTTCTGGGTTCTAAAAGGTTTTCTACTGAATGTTCTCTAATAAAAAAGAGAAAGAGGAGGTTGTTTCCTCTCTTTGTCCTTAGCATTTATACATCTTTCAGAATACATGATCACATGGTAAAAAGTTCATCACAAGTTCACACATAAATTCAAATCATAAATTGAACAGGAAGTTTACAGTAGAGAATGTTTACATGCACATTCATTAGGAGTAATTATCTGGCTAAACATTCATCATCTACCAACTTTACTGGTTCATGAAGAGTTAAAAACCATAACTTTTGTAATTAAGTTATTAGTGAAGTTTTGTATAGATAAACCCAGTCAATATTTTATCTTCTGTCCTTGCACCTATAGTAAATCCTCAGTTTCATTTTTATGATCTCTGGTAAATGGTTTGAAAATCTCTTGGAATTTGCTGTATGTTGCAAATGCCTGATTACTATCACAGAAGCAATTAACTGGTGACACTTGAAAACTGGCACAGTTCTCAAAGCAATTTTGACATCAGAAAGGATTTAATAGTAGTCTTATTATAAAAGAGCTTAATAATTACTAATATGATTTTAAGGATTCTTATAGGATCATCATTAAGAATTAAGAAGATGCCCCACCATGCCACAGGGGCACATGTTCCACTATGTTTATAGTGGCCGTAGTTGTGATAGCCAGAACCTGAAAACAACGCAGATGTTCCATGGCAGAAGAATGGATACAGAAATTGTGATTCACTCACACAATGGAATACTACTCAGCTATTAACAATGAGGACATCTTGAGTTTTTCAGGCAAATAGATAGAATTAGAAAATAACATCTGGAGTGAGGTAATTCTGACCCAAAAGGACATGTATGAATGCATGGTATGTGTTGAGTAATAAGTGGATATTAGACACGAAAAACAAAAAACAAAAAACAAAAAAACAAAAACAAAAAACAAACAAAAACCCCAACAACAACAACATAAAAAAACAGAATACCAAAGATACAGCCCACAGAACTCAGAAAGGTCAAGAAGATGAAGAGCCCAAGTGTGATTGGTTCAGACTCACTTGAGAGGGAGAAGAAACTGGGGAGGGAGAGAGGGACCTGGGAGGGAAAGTGAACTGGGATGGAGGGGGATAAGGGAACCAGATCTGGTATTGAGTGAGGTAAAAGAACTAAGCCCTGAGTGCCAGCAGAATGAATGGAAACAAGCAACCTCAGGAGGTAGAAGGTGGGGGGTGGGGGTGGGACGGGGGCTTCCAGAATGCACCAGAGATCTGGGAGGTGAGAAACTCTCAGGACTCAAAGGGAAGGATCTTAGATGAAATGCCCTACAGTGGGGAGAGTGTATTTGTATAGCCCACCTCCAGCAGGAAGACAGGGCATCAAATGAGGGAGGGGTTTGTCATCCCAGAGTAAATACTCTGACCCATAATTGTTCCTGTATGAAAGAACTACACAGATGGAAATGGAGAGGAGCCTGAATAAAAGAAGGTCCAGCAACAGACCCAAAGTGGGATCTAGCTCAAGGGGAGGTCCCAAGGCCTGATATCATTACTTAGGCTATGGAGCTCTCACAAAAAGGGACGTAGCAAGAATGATTCCCAGAAAACCCAACAAGCAGCTAAAAGAGTTGGAGGTAGGTATTTGCACCCAAACAATGGACAGAAACTACTGACCCATTTGGTTGAATTAGGGAAAGGCTGAAAGAAGCTGAGTAGGAGGGCTACCCTGTAGGAGGATCAGCAGTCTCAGTTAATCTGGACCCCCGAGGTCTCTCAAACACTGGACCACCAAATAGGCAGCATACATCAGCTTATATACATATACAGCAGAGGACTGCTGGGTCTGTGTTCAATCAGAAATGATGCACCTAACCATCAAGAGTCTGTAGGCCCCAGGGAGTTTAGAGTTCAGGTGGTGTGGGGATATATTGCTGATGAATACATAGAAAGAAATGTATAAAATGAAATATATGGAGAGAGGTAGAGAGAAAAGAAGAGAGGAGGAAGCCACTATAAAGGGAGATGGACCAAGAACACAGAGCACATGGCCAGGAGAAAGATTTGTTTATGTGATGAATTACATTTATCACTTTGCATATGTTGAGCCATCCTTGAATCTTTAGGATGAAATCTATTTGATTGTGTTGATCCTTTTGCTCTTCAACTCCAACTAGGGCAGATTGGGCATGCCTGCCCTTCTCTCATACCTTGCCTGCCTGCCTTCTAGGAGCCTATTCTAACCTAGGTCACAGAGCTCTACCTGCCAGTAAGGAGGGACAGGCATCAGTAGGAGACACTCAGGCCAGTTAACACCAGAGATAACCAGATGGTGAGAGGCAAGCATAAGAACACAAGTAATAGAAGTCAATATAATTTGGAATCATCAGAACCCAGTTCTCCCACCACAGTAAGCCCTGGATACCATAACACACATGAAAAGCAATATTCTGACTTAAAATACCATCTCATGAGAATGATAGAGAACTTTAAGGAGGCTATAAATAAATCACTTAAAGAAATACAGGAAAACACAAGCAAACATATAGAAGCCCTAAAGGAGAAAACAAATGGAACCCTTAAAGAAATACAGAAAAACACAATCAAACAGGTGACAGAATTGAACAAACCGGTCCAAGGCCTAAAAATAAAAATAGCAAAAATAAAGAAATCACAAATGAAGGCAATCCTGGAGATGGAAAATCTAGAATAGAAGTCAGAAGCTACAGATTTAAGCCTCACAACCAGAATACAAGAGATAGAAGAGAGAATCTCAGGCATAGAAGATACTATAAAAGATATTGACAAAATGACCAAAGAAAATACAAAGTGCAAAAGGCTCCTAACCCAAAACATCCAGGAAATTCAAGACACAATGAAGAAACCAAACCTAAGAATAAAAGGAAGAGAAGAGAGTGAAGATTCCCAGTTCACAGGGCCAGAAAATATCTTTATCAAAGTCATAGAAGAAAACTTCTGTAACCTAAAGAAAGAGATGACCATACGTATACAAGAAATCTACAGAACATCAAATAGATTGAAACACAATAATCAAAACACTAAATTCACAGAATAATGAATGAGTATTAAAAGCAGTAAACGAAAAATGTCCAAGTAACATAAAAAGGCAGACATATCAGAATTACATCAGAATTCTCAACAGAGAATATGAAAGCCAGAAGATCCTGGAGAAATATCATACAGGCCCTCAGAGAACACAAACACCAGCCCAGGCTACTATACTCAGCAAAACTCCCAATCATCATAGATGGAGAAACCAAAATATTTCATGAGAAAATCAAATTTAAATAATATTTTTCTACTAATCCCACTCTACAGAGGATACTAGAAGGAAAACTCCAACACAGGGAGGGTAACTACATCCAATAACACAAAGGAAATTAATCATCTCACAACAAACCCAAAAGAAGATAATCACACAAACATAATAACACCTCTAACAACAAAAATAACAGGAACCAGCATTCATCCAAATTTACTATAAATTTACTGTATAAAATTATAAGATGCAGTATAGCTAAATAATACTGGCAAACAAATGTTTGCCAGTATTTGGTGAAAAAAATACACCCAGCTGGTTTTTTAACACAAATATAATAGCAATTGTGGGAAGAATTTCTAGCAATGACGCCAAGAGCAATTGAATATTATACCTTATATCTATAAAAATTAATTAAAAGTGAACAGAGTTTAAAAAGAAAAATAGTCAAAATGAGGCAGGGGTATGGGAGAAGCAACTTAGACTTGATATTAAAAACATGATATGTAAAATAAAAAAATTCACAAATTAGGACATATCAAATGTAAAACTTTTGAAAATGATCCCACTAAGATAACAACAAGTAAAATCTACCATCAGAGACATTTGCTTGCTTGCTAGATACCTAACAGAGGCTTTGTGTCTGAATATCTTTAACATAGCAGTAAGAGTTACAGACAATTTGTTTAGAAAGTGACTACACTAAATGAATATTTGCTGAAAATGAATGTACAAATGAAAATTTATAATAAGGAAATTGTTTAAAATTGCCAACCATTGGAATGTGCAAAGGAAGACAACACTCGGGATACTGGCTAGAATGAAAACATGGTGATAAGGATATTTGTTTCTTTGTTATTGTTGCTTCACATTTCTGGTGGACTTTTTAACTGCTGAAAAACTGTCAAAATCATTTAGAATTTTTTTTAAACATAAGTTACTATTGTCACATGAAACAGCAATTGCATTTTCATGCTTTTATTACGTAAATGACTACTTGCATTAACATGAAAGCCTGAACATGAAGAGTCATAATGGATTCAGTAATAACAACTTCCAAGTGGACAGAAGCTATCTACTGACTGACAAGTGAATTGCTTTTAAGTGTTGCCTACTTTCATAGCAGAAAGTCACACAGCTATAAAAATGAGTGGAAAACTGATGTGCTACTTAAGTTAATTTCTTTAAACGAATATAAATTTGTTTTTATTAATCGTTTTATTCATTTACAGTTCAAATGATATCCCCCTTTCAAGTCCCTTCCACAAATCCCCCATCCCATCCCTACTCCCCTTTGCCTCTATGAGGTTGCTCCTTTACCTACTTACCTACTCCTGCCTCACCACTCTAGCATCCCCTATCATGGAGCATTGAGCCTCTATAGGACCAAAGGCCTCCCCTCCCATTGGTTTCAGATAAAGCCAACCTCTGCTACATATATAGCTGGAGCCATGAATCTCTCCATGCATGCTCTTTGGTTGGTGGTTTAGTCCCAGAGAGCTCTGGGTAGTCTGGTTAGTTGAAACTGTTCTTTTTATGGGGTTGCCAAGTCCCTTCAGCTTCTTCAGTTCTTCCCCTAGCTTTCCCTTGGGCTCCCACAGTTTAGTCAGATGGTTGGCTGTGAGTATCTGCATCTGTATTAGTCAGGTGCTGGCAGACCCTCTCAGCAGACAGCTATACCAGGCTCCTGTCAGCAAACAGTTCTTGACATCAGCAATACTGACATGGTTTGGTGTCTGCAGATGAGATGGATCCCTAGGTAGGGTGGTCTCTGGAGCAAAGACAGAATGAAGGCCATCTAGTGGACACCCCACTTAAGTTAATTTTAAATAAATATGATGCATTTAAGAAAAGGCATTACTCCTTGACTGCATGTGACTATAATCCCTTTATGAAGTATTCTTTCAGTGGGAACATACTATGATGATTATCAGTTTCTAGAGATGTGACATGATGAGTGAAAATGTGTACCATTCGTTATAATTTCACAGCATAAGCCCCTGATTCTTCTATGACACAAGAATTTATTATGAAAAGCTCAAGTTAGCCAGAAAATTACTGTGTATTCTAAGCTAGTCTTAGATTGAACCCATTACTCCCAAGTCATGGAATTATAGGACTATGCAACTGCATTTGCCCTGTAATGAAAGTCTTGCAGTTGTGTTTCTATGTTTTGATTATGGAAATGGACTTCATAAAATCATGTTTGTGATATGGCCAAGCAGATTTACACACTTATAGATATATATTCAAACCCATTAAAATCTGATTAGCATGTATACATGCTTGCAATATTACCTTTTTGCAATATTTGTTTTAGAAGTTTTACTCTGCTTATGCAACTTCCTCTTCAGTTAGCAAATTGAGTGAAGGACAAATAAGAATCTCCCTGTTTATTTTGGCTTATGATTCCCTTTGTGTTTGTATTCATTTCAAATTAAAAGTTAACAGCATCTATAAATCAATGGGTTGTCTCATCTATATTCTTTGAAGGCTGAATAATAAGATACTGTAAATAGAAAGCTCAAGAAATGATCATTCATAAGAAAATTATAGGACAATGTGCTACATTCCAAATAAATGATTTGTTTGTAAAAATGTGTTTTACTAGTTTTATTGTCTTTCTTCACTAATTTGCTCCAGAAGTTTATGTATCAACACTTCTGTCGAATTTCTTTCACATTGAATTTTTTTTAAAATCAAAATTCAGTTTTGCAGAATGAGACAGCATTGTGCATTCTATAAGGATATCTTTTCAAAAATGAGGATGTATCTTGTCATAATTAAACTGAACATTTATTGTTTATTTACTATTTATTTTAATGTATCCTATAATATAAATATACTGAAACATACATAGAAATGATCCATATTTTTCTATAAGTAGCTTTACTTTTTTTCATTTGTCTCAAGTTAATACTGAATTTTATACTGAATTATTTATTGTTAAATAAGAAAACATGATACAATATGTAGAGAAGCAAAAGTTACTCATTTTTAAAAGTAGCAGAAGACCTTTAGGTAACTATAATTACCTTTGAGTTGAAAATAAGAACTATTGAGGGCCTAATAAACTTTTTAGTATTATTTCTTCTGAATATACTAAATTGGACATATTCTAAAATTAAAAAATACTGTCAGTTTCAAATATGTGCTGTTGAAATGACTGACTGAAAATATTTGTAAATATTTGCTTTAATCATCCATCTTCAAGTTGAATTTGGAATTATGTAAATTATCTTAAAACATAACCATCTATGTGCAGAATTATTTCAGAGATAATTTACAAATATTTTTTTGAAAAAAAATCACAAACATTTCACTGGAAAAGCTTTTTAAAAGTGAGGGCTATATATTTTTATCATTGACATAATTATGCCTGTGTTTTTGAGTTTCTGTGATTTCAGTTTTTGTTTTTATATTATTTTTAATTATTGCTTGTGTATGAGTTGAGGAAAAGGTAACATGAGTTTGGACTTCCATATTCCAGGTTGCATGCTTTTTCTTGATACACATTTTGCCAGTGCAGTGTTTAGATGTTATTTTTATAGAAGCAAATTTTCTAAGTTGCTTTTCTATTATTGTAAAGAGACATCATGTCCATGGTAATGTTAAAAATAAAGCATTTAACTGGGGACTTGACTACAGTTTCAAAAGGCAAGGTCATGGCAATTATGATGAAAAATATGGAAGCAGAATGTCAGATATGGCACTGAAATAATAACTAGGAGCTGGAACCTGATCCACAAGTTAAAGGTAAAGATTAGGCCTGGCTTTTAAAGACCATTTCCAGTGACGCATCTCCACCCATATGGCTACACCTCTGAATTCTTCCCCAAACAGTTCCAGTAACTGGAGACCAAGCATTTTATATATGAACCAATGTGGGCAATTCACATTCAAACTATCACACAAATAATAATTTCAGCCAAGATAGTTAGATCACCCAGAATGACTCCATGAAAGACTAAGAAAAATATTTGCAAACAAAGAAACTTGACATTGTTTTGTTCTAATTTTAATTACACTTAATAGTTAGACATACACTTCATGTATGTATGTTTGTATGTATGTATGTATGCATGCATGCATATAAGGCAATGTCCTCTTCTAGCTATTTTGAGGTATGTACTAAAATATCTACATCAAGCAGATTATATTTAGAAATATATATATATCATCAATTAATAAAAAGGACCATGAATCTTTTAATATAGTGTAGAGGAATGGGGCTATTTTATAATCAAAAATATTAAAATATTCAAACTTTATTTATTTTGCCATATTACAAATTAGTAGTATGTGATTGTAATTTTTTTACCTTTTAACCACTAGTCTTTTCCTTCCCCTCTCTATACTCTGCCTAGCTTTACATTCTAATGATATAAGGTCAACTTTCTAAACTTTTGTATTTGGTAATACCATATGTTGTTTGTTTTTAGGTGTATAGCTTCTGTGTCTAACATGGTATCTTTCAGAAATACATATATTGCTGCAACTAAGAGAATTTCACTCATATGCTTTGATAATATTCTATTATGTGTATAAACTACACTTTCCTTATTAACTTGTCAATTGACAGGTATTTGATGAAGTAAACATAGTTGTTATTACAAATTTTATTATGTGATATGGGCATTATAATAACTCATCAGAAAGTTGTTTTTCTTTTCTTTGAATATGTGTTCATTCTATTTTTCCATGTCATTGATAAAAAAATTGATGATTCTGTATTTAGATTCTGTATTTTGGCAGAAGTATATTAAACAAAATTGACATATCTCATATATATCCTTTCATTTTGAAATTAATGTTAGTATAAAGAAACACAATCGATATCTTCCTTTTTAATATAAATCACAACGAAACCATGAAAATAAGATTTCTGCTTACATATTACACTAAGATTCAGTTACTTGATTTTCTTTTTCTTCGTTGAAGAAATATATGAAATTTTTCATCTTTTTGTAAAACTTATTAAAGTCAGATTTAAATGATTTAAATTAAGAATGACTTCCATCTAGTTTACATTGATGGACAGAAGTTTCAGTATGGTTTGTAGTGATAAGTGCAGCATCTCCGTGTGTAATTCTCAAGCACATAATATCAGAAAGGCAAATCCAATCTATAATGTATTGTATATATACATGACACATGAAGATTTGAACATTGAAACTATTTGATACAGGTTATATGTTCAGTCAATCTGCTAATATACTATGGTTTCTGAGTATTATTCAATTTTCTTCAAGATATTCTACATTAATATATACCATTCGGTATTTATTCTTTGATATTTTAATTGCATGATAGCTAGCCTTTAAGATGATAGCATAATATTAGATATTACTCTCCTACTAAACATGCCTCACCTAGTGCTCTAATACTTTGTATCAGGTTTTTTGAGCCAAAGTTCTGACAGATAATGTCAGATTTACTTTTTACAGTGTTTTGTAACAAATATAGGGTTCTGAGTATGCTACATAAATTTTCTACTACTGGGCCATGCTCCAGTCCAGTAAATTATTTCTGGGGCAAGGTTTCAAATTCATTCTTTCATATTTTGACCTCTTAGAAGACTTGTGAGGGTGAGGAATTAAGCTTTTTAATAAACATCCAAGAAATGGCAGAGAGAAGCCTTCTACCACCATCTTGTAATGGATCCCCATGTTGTGCCAAGCTTTCATATGACTGCAGCCATAGTTAATTAGCTATAGGTAACTCTTAAAAAGACTCCACTGTTTTACTATGTAGCTCACTTTACCTCTCTTCAAAGCCTTGATACCTGGAAACTGAGAACACTTTCGTTACTCTTAATGTAAGTTGTAGAAATGTACTCTTGTTATGACTACAAAATGTGTAATATAATAAAAACATTAACAAGATATATAGTCATTTATCAAGTAATTAGTACTGTGGAAACCTGTTTTCAGTAATTTATATAAGACTGGAAGCATATATGTTAGATTAAAAATCACTACAGACACGGCAGTAATGTTGTTAGTATGGCTGTAATATTACTATGCTATGGGTATTTCCCACCACATTATAACCTTAGGAGGCCACTGTAATTTAAGCAGTCTTGTGTGACCAAAATACTATGTGATATTTGATTATGATTAAGCAGTAGAAAAGACTTTGGTGATATCTGACTAAAAGTACCACAAAACATAAGAACTGATATGCAATAAACCAAATATCAACTGCTCTAATAGCTGTTGTTAATGTCAAAATAAGTGCTCTTCAGTAGTTCATGTGACATTATGTCCTAAAGTTTTGGTGTCTTCAGTACTATCAATAATCCTGGAAGGGACATGTGAGAGGCTTTGTATGCACCTGACCACTTGCACAGGGAGATCTTTATCAGTTATTTATGCTGTTCCTACCTAATGTAGCATGGCTACCCTAATATGTTCTTCTTCACATGGATATTACAAAAACAAGTTGGTTGTCTTTCTCTTATTACAATTTCCTATATAAAATAACCACACTGGACATTTTTCCACTAGGTTTATAACATTATCAACAAATCTTTTTTTCTTCTATATTGTCTTAGAAAAATTATGAGTGCACAATAGAGTTGAATGTGTTGTATGAAGGAATCCCTGAAAGTACTTAGAAAAACTCAAATTTCAGTAAAAATTTCAAGTTACCAACAAGTCAATAATGTATAGCAATCTAAACCCACTCTCCATCCAAAATACACTAAGTAGCACACAGTAGAAGCATATGGTACTGACTTATAGCCATAGACCCTATCCTGTCACTCAGGAGACAGAAATCATCCTACATGACCTCTACAATCACTTCTTGAGCATCTAAGGGATTGGTACCTCTCATTGTCCTTTTAGAAAGATTATAGCCTAAAGACTTTATTTTTTTTTTAAAAAAATAAATCTTGCATGTCTCTGTGTATGTATAGAGCATGTGTGTGTGTGTGTGTGTAGGTATAGAATTATATATGCTACAGTGTATATATGAAGTTAGTAGACAACCTTAAGTGTCAGCTCTCACTTTTCACCTAATTTAAAACGGTGTGCTTCGTTATTCTTCCCACTGTACTCATCCAGCTAGCTGGCCCATAAGTTTTAGGAATTCCCATATTTCTACTTGTCTTTTCCCATAGGTGTTTTCCACACATTAGTTTTTCTGAAGCTGTGTGTGCTCTGGGGATTCAAATTTAGTTATTTATTGTTATACATGAATAGCCGTTTTCTGAGTTAAAGACTTCACAGATTTTATAATCAAATGATCATAATTAATTCTGAAATTGATGTTTTGTAATGTAATAAATATAAGCTAATTTTAAAAATTAAAAAAGAACACTTCAATTCTGGAGAGAGAGGGGCTTCTTAAGGCTAGAAATTTCTAAGTTGAAACATTCCTACAGGAATGTGGTGAGAGGCTCTTAAGACTCAGGAAGAAAGCAACTCACAAGTCTCAAAGACTCACTAAAACTAACAAAATACACGAGGCCATCCCCATGTTTTGGAATCAGTAATTGATTGCTGAGGGAAAAGCTCTTCAACATGTTGAACTGCCAAGGTAAGGTTTTCTGAACTTTGCCCATGGCAGCTTCCATGAGTCAGCAACTTTTGGTTCTGCAGATGCTTGGAGTCATCTCTCATCCTCTAAGTAACCCCTCACACAAAACGAATCCCAGTAAACTCATTGGTTTACCAAATTTATCCTGGGGAGAATTATTATTTTGGTTTGGCACTTGTCCCCTATGTTGACTAAATAAACAAATGTTCATATCTCCCTAGGAAATGTCTACAATACACTTACTGAGCTAACTTTCACAGCTAGAGATCCATAATTTATTTTCTTATTCAATTTTTAAATTTGAATATTTGATGTGGTGGTTTGAATATACTTAACCCAGGGAGGGGCACTATAAGGAGGTATGGCCTTATTGAAATAAGCACTATAAGGAGATATGGCCTTGCTGGAGGAAATGTGTCACTGTGGGCTTGGGCTTTAAGACCCTCGTTATAGCTGCCTGGGAGTCAGTCTTCTCCTACCAGCCTTCAGACAAAGATGCAGAGCTCTCAGCTCCTCCTGAATCATGCCTGCCTGGATGCTTCTATGCTCCTGCCTTGATGATAATGGAATGAACTTCTGAACCTGTAAACCAGCCCCAATTAAATATTGTCCTTATAATAGTTGCCTTGGTCATTAATAGAATCTTGGGTATTCTGAACTTTTGGGCTTATATCTGCTTACCAGTGAGTTTGTAGCACATGTGTTCTTCTGTGACTGAGTTACCTCACTCAGGTTCCATCCATTTGGCTGTGAATTTCATGAAATCATTGTTTTTAATAGCTGAGCAGTATTCCATTGTGTAAATGTACCACATTTTCTGTATCCATTTTTCTATTGAGGGACATCTGGACCCAACAGACCATATGAAGCCCAAGAAGAAGGAAGAGCAAAGTGTGGGTGCTTCAGTGCTTCTTAGAAGGGGAACAAAATATTCATGGGAGGATGGCCTGGGTGGACATCAGTGGGAAGAGTGCCCCTTTGGCCTGAGGCTGTTCATTACCACAGTGTAGGGTACTACCAGGGCAGGAAGACTGGAGTGGGTGGATGGGTGGTGAAGCACCCTCATAGAAGCAGAGGAAGAGGGGATAGGATTGGGGTTTTCCAAAGGGGAGACATGGAAAGGGGAAAACATTTAAAATGTAAATAAAGGAAATATCCAAGAAAAAAAAAATTGCTTTGGTCATCATGTCTGTTCACAGCAGTAAAACCTTAACTAAGATATTTTGACCAAATTGATTTTTAGTCCATGTCCTAGAATTTCTTCAGTAGTTGTAGACCTATCCAAACATGAACTCAGACTCCTTTTCTTGAGTTTTTTAAAAAAGATAATCAAACCTTTAAGATGCATTAGCATGTAATCTACATATTTATTTGGACAACATATCTAGAAATCAGTTACGTAATAAAACATGAATATTATATATATATATATATATACATATATATATATATGAGTTTTCCAACATTACATAAATTTATACCTTTATTAACAAAGCATCAAAATGTTAGTTTCTCCAAAGCATCATCAATAATTGTAGTGACAGCTCATTAAGGGTTTACTTTACATTACACTGAGGTTAACTTTCCATGTATTTATTGACTCATTCATTTATGGTTTTGCCTGATGCACTCTTTTTGTCTTACTTTTAGCCTCATAGATATTAATACTTATTGGGTAATTAAAACCTCATAAATTTTCCCATCTCATAAATGGGGATAAAAGTGTATGTCTATTGTATTCCATATATATTTTAGAAGCGTTATGTTAAAAAAACACATTAAACAAGGATAGCAGTAAAATGCATAAGTGAATTTTGTGAGAATCTATACCTGCATAAAATATAATCTCCACTCATCCATCAATATTTTCCAAAGGGTTCAAATAACATCAGAATTGTGAAGCTCCAAAAGTCATGTCAAGTAAAATATATCTACTCTCTAAATTGCATAGATTTTAAAACTGGACTTAAAACCTACTAGAATTTAATAAAATTTGTATCAATTATTCTTCTTCAAAAGCACAATGCTGCCATATTAAACTTTTAAAAATAGTATTTAACTAGAAATAACATATTTTCAGATTATTAGTTTTGTTGTTTCTTCCTTCTTTGCAATCTATTATCTCTCTTTCTTTCTTTTTAATAAAATGTAAAACTACTGCAGTTTCCCCTCCCTCCAATTTTCCTAGCTTCCCCTCTACCTACCTTTTTCCTCAAATATACTCCACCTTCATTCACCTTCATAATAGAGCAGTCCTCCCAAGGATACCAACCAATACAGAGTAACAAGTTACAATTAGATTAGGAACATACTTTCATATCAAGGCTGAGCAAGAGAGAAAGGGTCCCAAAAAGCAGGCAAAAGAGTGAAAGCCACTTCCCACTCCCATTGTTGAATCCCACAAGAACATCAAGTTACACAACCATAACAGATACAGAGGACCTAGTAAAGACATGTAGTCTCAGTAATTGCTGCTTCAGTCTCTGTGAATCCTTATATTCCCTATATAGTTGATTTTGTGGGCCACATTCTCATTGCATTTTCAACTCCTCTCACATCTGCAGTCCTTTCCTCCTTTCCATCTTTGGTGAGATTCAAGAACTTTGCCTAGTGTTTGATTGTGGGTCTCTGCATCTGTATTTTCATCACTGAATTTTCCCACATAAAGAAAAGATTAACAAGTAGAAATCAGGTAATCTGTACTACAAGCCTATCTATAGTTCTGTCATGAGATTTGGGGGAAGTCACTTAAAATTTTTTATGCAACTACTGAAGTCTGTTCGCATGAAGTATGGAGCAAAATTATGTGCTATCCTTACACTGAGGGAACCTAACTACAGTCAGGAAATAAGTCATTTATTTATTATTTTTTTTAAAAGTTTATTTTTCATTTTGTTTCTTCATTCTTTCATGCTTAAAGAGGTAATGATGTTATTTGAATTCATCCTTTATGAACTGTACATGTGTATTGATTTTTAAAGACAGGCTACCATATAGTAAACACTTTTGTTTTGTTTATCTTGCTTATTTCTCATCATAATGCTCTCTTTAACATGCATTTCTTAATGATTTGCTAAATGAAAAGTGTTATTTAAAGCAAAACTTAGTTATCACCTTCTTTTCTAGGAGAATATGTTTATCATGAAGTGAAGTTATTCATTTGTACACATATATAAAAATAATTTTAAAAATATCACTATTTTCAGTATGTATTTATAACACTTTTTTACATTCTATTTTGGAGACCATTTTCTTAGTAAGATTCGCTTTTGAAGAACTTTGGCTCCTGGGTTGTAGGCCAAGGTATTTGAAAAGTTAGAAAATTGGTTCAGTTATTCATATCACTGACTCTTTAACGTTGACTTATAACAAGTTCAGTGAAGGATGAGAAACAATTTCAGTCATCTGATCAAATTTGAAAGTAATAAATTTTAAGTCAAACCGAAAGATATATTTGAGTGACAAGAAATAAAATTTACATCTTAAAAGGCTGATATGGAAAATGGAGCATAGCATGCATCTTTTGGTATCTCTAATTCAACTTTTAATAAAACCTTGATGGCACCAATTCCTAGGATATTCCAGTATCAATAGTAAAAACTACCTTCATAAAATACTCAATGAAATGTAACTGTCCTATCTTAAAATCAATATATAAAACATTTTATACAATTTAAGAAAATTTTAAATAATATTGTCAACTAAATTATAAATATATATCTTGAAGGTACTTTAGAAATTAGCCCCCAAATGGTTAGAATTTAGATTTGGTCATTGATCAATGAACAATTCCCTAAAACTCATTCCATATATAATATAATGTTGACCTTCTCAGACTAAAATTATGTAATTAATTGGAAATAAATGAAGTAAAATATATAACCATAGAAATGAATGATATTAATATAAACTATATATTTTCTTAACTCAATAATACCTAAGCTAGTTCAACTTGTAGGAATATAAGATATAATAAATAAAATAATATTTATGTGTTGTTTTTATCCTGAACTTTTGAAATACAACAAGCATTTTAATTGTACTGTATAATTTAATTTGAACTGGCCACATTTCTGATTTTCAATGGTTCAGATTAATAGCTGGAACTTTTGAAAGTATAGGTCTAGAAAGAATGAATAGGTGTAAGTGGAATCTATATAAATGGAATATTGGATTGTTTCATTAATGGCTTTAAAATGTCAACAGCCAATGATATAATTGTTGATAATTGTTGGCTTGTCTCATTTATAAATTTCTGGAATACTATATATATATATATATATATATATCAGAAGTCAATGCAGAAAGAAGAATTTAATAGTAAGTATTGAGATATAATCTTATCATTATGTTTATGCTATCAGGAATCCAGAAAGTTCTCACTAGTCATAAAGGTAACTATCAATATACCAATCTCACCCACCAGAGTAATGAAATTTTATAACCTTGACCAATGACATTTATGTCTGGGTAAAATGGACTTGGAAAATTATGAACTAGCCCTCAAGACATTGAAGCATATGTATCACAATTCTTTACAGAGTATACAAACAATAGTAAGTCATTCATATAATCCTAACTCAAGAAGGAAATGTCCTGCAACATTAGGAAAGAAGTAAATATGTCAAAACAAAAACCACAACAATAACAATAAAATATTTACAGACAAATATGAAATGGTACGGTGCAGGATCCATGAGACAATGAGAGACAAATACTATGGCTCATTGATGTTCACATAGCTTCAGTATAAGACTATGCCCTAGGTCACATATTAATAACATTTATTGCATATTTTATTTCAATTTGAAATGTTATCCTGTTTCCCTATTTCCCCTCTGGAAATCCCTTATCCCATCCTCTCTCCCCCTGCTTCTATGAGGGTGTTCAGCCACATGCCCACCCACTCCCATCTCACCACACTGGCATTCCCCTAAACTAGTACACCTAGTCTTCCCAGGACCAAGGGCCTATCCTCCCATTGTTGTCCCATAAGGCCATCCTCTGCTACACATGCCACTGAAGTCATGGGACCCTCCGTGTGTACTCTTTGGATGGTGGTTTAGTCCCTGGGAGCTCTGGGGGGTCTGGTTGGTTGATATAGTTCGTCCTATGGGTTGGAACCCCTTCAGCTCCTTCAGTCCTTTCTCTGACTCCGCCAATGGGGACCCCGAGCACAGTCTAATGGTTGGCTACTATCATCCACCTCCGTATTTACCAGACTCTGGAAGAGCCTCCCTCAGGCAACAGCTGTATCAGGCTCTTGTGTCTGTATATGGGGTGGATCCCCAGGTGGAACAGTCTCTAGATGGCCTTTCCTTCAGTCTCTGCTCAACACTTTGTTTTTGTATTTCCTCTCATGAGTATTTTCCTTTCCCTTCTAAGAAGGACTGAAGCATCAACACTGTGATCTTCCTTCTTCTTGAGCTTCATGTAGTCTGTGAATTGTATCTTGGGTATTCTGAGCTATTAGGATAATGTCCACTTATCAATGAGTATGTACCATGTGTGTTCTTTTGTGATTGGGTTACCTCACTCAGGATGATACTTTCTGGTACCAATCATTTGTCTAAGAATTTCATGAATTTGTTGTTTTTAGTAGCTGAGTAGTACTCCATTGTGTAAATGTACCATATTTCTGTATCCATTCCTCTGTTGAAGGACATTGAAATAATCCCATGCATCTTATCAGATCATCATGGACTAAGGCTGTTCTTCAATAACAACAACAACAACAACAGAAAGCCCACATGCACATGGAAGCTGAGCAATGCTCTACTCAATGATAACTTGATCAATTAAGAAATAAAGAAAGAAATTAAAGACTTTTTAGAATTCAAGGAAAATGAAGGCACAACATACCCAAAGTTATGGGATACAATGAAAGCAATGCTAAGAAGAAAACTCAGCTCAGCGTGCCTCCAAAAAGAAACTGGAGAAAGCATACACTAGCAGCTTAACATCACACTTGAAAACTCTAGAACAAAAAGAAGCAACTGCACTGAAGAGGAATAGATGGCAGAAAATAATCGAACTCAGGGCTGAAAACAATCATGTATAAACAAAAAGAACTATACAAAGATTCAACAAAACCAGGAGCTGGTTCCTTGAGAAAATCAACAAGATAGATAAACACTTAGCCAGCCTAACCAGAAAGTACAGAGACAGTATCCAAATTAACAAAATTAGAAATGAAAAGGAAGACATAAGAACAGAAACTGAGGAAATTCAAAAAACCATCAGATCCTACAACAAAAGCCTACACTCAAGAAAACTGAAAAATCAGAGTGAAATTGACAATTTTCTAGATAAATACTAGGTACCAAAGTTAAATCAGGATCGGATAAACTATCTAAACACTCCCATAACCCCTTAAGAAATAGAAGCAGTCATTAAAAGTCTCCCAATCAAAAATATTCCAGGACCAGATGGGTTTAGTGGAGAATTCTATCAGACCTTCAAAGAAGCCCTAATACCAATACTCTTCAAACTATTCTACAAAATAGAATCAGAAGGAACACCAACCAATTAATTCTATGATGCTACAATTACACTGATACATAAACCACACAAAGACCCAAGAAAGAGAAGTTCAGACCAATTTCACATAAGAATATTGGCGCAAAAATACTCAATAAAAGTCTCACAAACCGAATCCAAGAACACATCAAAACAATCATCCATCAAGATCAAGTAGGCTTCATCCAAGGGCTGAAGGGATGGTTCAATATATGGAAATCCATCAATATAATCCACTACACAAACAAAGAAAGAAAAACACATGATCATTTTAATATATGCTAGAAATCATTTGACAAAATTCAACGCCCCTTCCTGATAAACGTTTTGGAATGATCAGCAATTTAAGGCCCATACCTAAACATAGTAAAAGCAATATACAGAAAACCAGTACCCAACATCAAACTAAATGGAGAGAAACTTCAAGCAATCTCACTAAAATCAGGAACTAGAGAAGGATGCACACTTTCTCCCTATTTAATATAGAACTCAAAATCCTACACAGATCAGTTAGACAACAAAAGTAGGTCCAAGGGAAACATGTTGGAAAGGAAGATGTCAAGATATCACTATTTGTAGATGATAGGATAGTATACATAAGCGACCCAAAAAATTCTACCAGATAATTTCTATAACTGATAAAAAAAACTTCAGCAAAGTGACTGGATATAAAATTAACTCAAATAAATCAGTAACCTTCCTCTACTCATAGGATAAACAGGCTGAGAAAGAAATTAGGGATATGATTCCCTTCACAACATTCACAAATAATATTAAACACCTTGGTGTGACTCTAAGCCAGCAAGTGAAAGATTTATATGACAATAACTTCAATTCTCTGAAGAAAGAAATTGAAAAAGATCTCAGAAGTTAAAAAGATCTCCCATGATCATGGATTGGCAGGATTAATATAGTAAAATTGGTCATCTTGCCAAAAGCATTTTACATATTCAATGCAATCCACATCAAAATTCCAACTCAACTCTTCATAGAGTTAGAAAGAGCAATTCTCAAATTCATTTGAAATAACAAAAAAACCAGGATAGCAAAAACTATCCTCAACAATCAAAAAACTTCTGGGGGAATCAGTATCCTTGATCTCAAGCTGTATTACAGAGCAATAGTGACAAAAACTGTATAGTATTGGTACAGAGATAGGCAGGTTAAAAAAATAGAATAGAATTGAAGACCCAAAAATGGACCCACACACCTATTGTTACTTGATCTTTGACAAAGTAGCTAGAACCCTCCAGTGGAAAAAAGGCAGCATTTTTAACAAATGTTGCTGATTCAACTGGCAGTCAGCATGTAGAAGAATGTGCATCTATCCATTGTTTTCTCCTTGTTCAAAGTTCAAGTCCAAGTGAATCAAGGACCTCCACATAAAACCAGATACACTGAAACTAATAGAAGATAAAGTGAGGAAGAGCCTTGAACACATGGTCACAGGGGAAAATTTCCTGAACAAAACACCAATGGCTTATTTGCTAAGTTCAACAATCAACAAATGGGACCATATAAAATTGTAAAGCTTCTGTAAGGCATAGGATACTGTCAATAGAACAATACAGCAACAAACACCTTGGGATAAATTTTACCAACTCTACATATGATAGAGGGTTAATATCCAGTATCTAATATATATTAGCCCTACTTCCAGAGGACTAATATCACTTTCACAAAGAAGTGAAAAAGTTAGACTCCAGATTCCCAAATAACCAAATGGCATACAGAGTTAAACAAAGAACTCTCAACTGAGGAATATCGAATGGCTGAGAAGCACCTAAAGAAATGTTCAACATCCTTAGTCATCAGGGAAATTAAATCAAAACATCCCTGAGAGTCCACCTCACACCATTTAGAATGTCTAAGATCAAAAACTCAGGTGACAGTGAATGCTGGTGAGGAAGTGTAGAAAGAACACTTCTCCATCATTGGTGGGATTGCAAGTTGGTACACTCTGGCAATCAGTCTGGCAGTTCCTCAGAAAATTGGACACATTACTACCTGAGGACCCAGCTATACCACTCCTGGGCATATACCCACAAGATGCTGTAACATATAACAAGGACATATGATCTGCTATTTTCATAGCAGCCAATTTGTCATAGCCAGAAGCTGGAAAGAACTCATTTGTTATATTTTAATTAAACAGATTATTGAGAAATTTTAGAAATATCAATAAAAAATAGAGAGATTATATAATGCTATGCAAAGGACTCTTATAACTAGGTCTCAGGAGCTAGAGACAGAAGTATACCAGGAGTTACACGAGCCTTGGTTACATAGAAAGTTCTTGTACTAACAACCAAATAAGGATGAAACCAGGAAAAAAACATAAAAAAAGATAAATTAAGTATAAATTAATACTATTTAATATGCAGAAGATTTCCATGAAATATTGATATATTCTATTATCAAGAATTTAAAAGAAAAATTGAGAAAAGTGATAAGACCAGATTATATTAAGCATGTTAGTTATTTGAAAATGTGATTAATTTTCTAGTTATTAGTCACATTGTTTATATAACTGGTCTGTAATGAGTTTACATTATCTAAAATGGACTATGGTTTCTGTTTATCTAAACTTGACTATAGTTTCCAAATTCATTTACCCATGAAATTCTAGCTAGTCTAGTTGATGAGTCTGTTCTTTCCTTATGAAGTTTGAGGTTATTTCAGTAGTTAAGCAGTAACTTTTTTGTTTTTATGCTAGGAAGTTGGAGAAAGTGCTTTCTATACATCAAGTATGTCTTTATTTAGCACCTTGTTTCCTTGGTGTAGAGAAACAGGTGGGACAAGAAAAAAATCTTTTGTAGTTTTTCTGACTCCAGGAACAAATATGTATTTATCACTAAAGATGATCTCCTAGTAAATTTGATACAAATTTATAGGATTTCATTGTGGACTTGGGGCTGATTATTTCATATGATTAATCTGATCCTTCTTCTTCTTTACATCTTTATTTCTTGTCCTTGAGACTCCAACTTTCAGCATCACAAATAAAGACAAGAGCCATAAGAAGAAAGCTTAACCAACTGTCACAATTTCAGATTTCATTGAATCTAAGTCTTTGAACTTTTAAATCTGACAGAACTTGCTTAGGAAGCACATGGATAGCAATCACTCTTTTGCTTAGGGGTCCTGGTCTGTACAATTGTAAGAACAACTGTCAGAGATGAAATTCCTTTTTAGTGTCTGTTTCCATGACGTTGTCTTGTTTGTAGACTCATAAAATGACTCTAAACATTTTCCCAAACTGATATACAATAGATAGTCCTTGAAAAAAATGGGCTACATATCATGAAGACGGGAGTATATACACACTGTATAATGTCAGTATTTTGTGGATCTATGTTAGTGTGATTGGTGTAAAGATTACAAATTGATTCACTATCAATCCATTGATACAGAGAATTAGTACAGATTCAGAGTCAAAGGCTCTAACTTGTGCATTTGAATCATCAAGCCAATAATATTTTTACCAAATGAAATAAAAATGTCGTAAGATGTATAGGGAGGTTGGCACAGGCTAAAGACAATGGAATATTAGAGTATATGTGTATTGCAAGACATTCACAATTAGTCTCTTCTCATTTCCAGTGGGATATCCCCCCAAAGATAATTCTAAGTGGTACACAGGGAAAATTCTTGTTAAAAAGATCCTTGTTGCTATAAAATGAATTGGGGAATATAAGATTTATATTGACATCATGAATAACAGGAAATGAAAATGGTAATCTTTCAGAAACCATTAACTTCACATGAAATTAGGAAAATCATGATGGAAACACTACATCAATGAGTAACTTTGTAGGATTTCTTCTCTGCACATAGGACATATAAAAGGATCTGTGATTATACTGGAATTCAAATAATCCACTAGGAGTGGTATAGTCCTAGGCTATCATGGACCAAGTAGCACTGATCACAAATGCTGGGCATTTGTCCATGTAATTAGTATAAAAAACACTGAACCTGAGAAATAGACTTTCTGTATTGACACTGGCCAGATCAAATGGGATAAAGAATAAAACTGTACCATGAACTGAATGGTAGACTGTCCTAGCAACCACCTACTTCTCTACCACCAAAAAACCTGGCTTACTTTAAGTAATATTCTCAGGAAAGTAGACTGATATATCTTGGTACAATCCAGAGAGCCAACCAATAATTTTAGCAACCAGATATTCATCATTATTAATAGCTGAGCATGACTTGCTTTTTTTGTCTCTTATTTTAACCAAAAAATCCCAAGTACACACCTCTGGGTAATCCCAAATGAGACATGTCCCATCTTTTATTAACCTCCAGTGCTTCATTTCTTGTGCCAAGAGCCTCTTGTGTGAGATAATATGTAGTTTTCTCCTGTAAATCACTTGGCTTGGCTACATTTAACCTATGCAAAAATAAATAAATGAATAGATATTTTATTGAATTTATGAACTAAATAAATTATTTCAATAAAATATTAAATATAAAACTTGTTTTACCTTGGCTTATCTTTAGGTGATGAGAAAAATAATAAAATAAATAAAATAATAAACAGAAAACCAAAAAATCTCTTGGATTTCTCTCTTGTTCTTAATGACTATAACTAATCATAAATGTATATACATATATTTTCTTTATTATATTATATTAAATTTAAAATAAATATAGTTAATTTAGTTATTTGAAAATAATATAACATAATGAGTAAAATACAATAAAAATGCAAATGACAGCACATGTGGAGCAAAGGAAACACTCCTCTATTGTTGGTGGGAGTGAAAACTTATACAATCACTCTGGAAATCAATGTTGTGGCTTCTCAGAAAAATAGAAATTAATCCACCTGAAATCCCAGATATACTGCCCCTGTGCATATTCCCAAAATATGCTCCACCATACCACAAGAACACAGTGCTCTGCTATGTTCATACCAGCCTTTTTCATAGTAGCCAGAAGTACAGAATACTTAGGATAAAATCCACAAAACTCAAGAAGGTTAATAAGCAAAAGGTCCAAGTGAGGATGCCTCAATCCCACTTGGGAGGGAGAAGAAAACGATTACCAATCATGGGGGGGGACAGAGGGTGTGAGGGACCTGGGTAGGAGAGGGGAGGAGGAGAAGAAAGGGGCAACATGATCAGGTATTGGAGGGGTGAGAGAAGAGAAAAACCCTGAGGGCCAGGAGAATAAATCGAGAAACATGCAACTGTGAGGGTTGGTATATTGGAGGAGCCTCTAGAAAGTACCAGAGTCCTGGGGGATAAGAGATTAAAGAGTTAAAGGAAGGGACTTTAGAATAAATATTCAATAGTGGGAGAGGGAACTTGTAGAGTCCATCTCTAGTATAAGGACAGGGCATCAAATGAAGGGATGGGCTTGCCATTCCACTGTCAAAATTCTGACATTTCGTCTAAAGTCCCCCTACCTCCCATTGCCTCACGTTGCATATTTCCATTCATTCTGCTGACCCTAAGGATTTCTCTCCTTCTCCCCAATATCTGATCATGTTCCCCATTTCTCCTTCTCCTCCCCTCTCTGATCAAGGTACTCTCTCCCTTTGCCACCCATGATTGCTTTCTTCTCCCTCCTAAGTGGGATTGAAGCATCTTCACTTGGGCCCTTCAAGTTGTTAGCCTTCTTGAGTTCTGGGGACTGTATCCTGGGAATTCTGTATTTTTTGTCTCATATCCACTTATTAGTGAGTACATACAATGCATGTTATTTGGGGTCTGGGTTACCTCTCTCAGGATGATATTTTCTAGTTCTATCTATTTGCCTGCAAAACTCATAATGTTCTTGTTCTTAATAGCTGAATAATACTCCATTGTGTAAACAAAACATATATTCTATATCCATTCTTTCATTGTGGGACATCTTAGTTGTTTCTAGCTTCTGGTTATCACAAATAAGGCTACTATTAACATAGTGAAGCATGTGGCCCTGTGGTACAGTTGGGCATCTTTTGAGTATATACCCAAGAGTGGTATAGCTGGGTATTCAGGAAGATCTATTTCTAATTTTCTGAGTAACCTATAGATTGATTTCCAGAGTGGTTGCACCAGTTTGCAACACATCAAAACCATCATTCAACACAACCAAGTAGGCTTCATCCCAGAGATACAAAGTTGGCTCAATATAAAAAATCCATTAACATAATCCACTATATAAACATACTCAAAGGAAAAAAAGTCTCATGATCATCTCATCAGATGACGAGAAATCATTTGACCAAATACAACTCCACTTCATGTTAAAAGTATTAGAGATATCAGGAATTCCTGGCCCATACCGAAACATAATAAAAAGCAATGCACAGCAAACCAACAGCCAATATCAAATTAAATGGAGAGATAATTGAAGCAATCCCACTATAATGAGGGTGCTGAAGAGAAAAAAGTGGGCATATCTTCTATATTTTTGCAAAATTAATCATGTAAGAAGAAAAATTGTAAAAAATTGTAAATACTTCACACTCTATTATTATTAATTTGTACATATCTGGCAATGTATCTTTCTATTCTCTTTGCCAATGTCCTTCTATTCCTTAACTATAAGAAATGGGTATGCTCCACAATTTCTCATACTATATAAAAGTTATAATCAAGGTACATGCTTCTAGCATCATATGCTACTATTCCATCTGCCTCTTCCAGAATAGTTGGAACAGTGTCACAGGAATATACAATAGTACAGAAGGATGGATCAATACTGACCCAATATCAGAACTAATGTTCACAAAGACAATCAGAATAAAATTAATGACCTGCTTTTTCTTTTCCTTAATTTTCTAATTTCTTTAATTTTATCATAGATGTATATAAAGTGCCATTTCAGACATGGATGAAATAAACAAATTGTAAAGGCCTTAAAATAACTTTACAATAAGGAGGGAAGATGAGAGTGGGTGGGGGGTCAGGTGGGGAGGTGGGTTGGAGAATATCCCCATAGAGGCAGGGGGAGGGCGGAGGGAATGGGGAGGTTCCAAAGGGGAGATTTGGAAAGGGGGAAACATTTGAAATGTAAATAAAATATGGAAACAAAAAAAAAGGGGTTAAAAAAAACCTGTAGAATTGGGAAATATTGTATTTAATGAATGAACCTTTGACTCTTCCTTGATTTATATTTTTTTAACAAAGTAAAAGATAGCTCATATGATACATTAAGATATTTGTTAGTCTCAGATGTCTTGAAAGATGTACTGTTGACATATACAGCAATAGGTATAATTGTCACTAAAGACCTTTTAAAATCAAATGGAAAATTATTTATATAATAACTCACATAATTATACCCCATTATTCCCATCTAACCATTTACAGCAGTGCATTCTACCTCATCTCCTTTGGAAGCCTCTCCTCATAGGCCCTTAGTAATTTCCTAACCTCTATGGATGTTCCAAACAGAAAATATGAATCTGAAGATTCAAAGTTAATTTTCAGAAATAAGAAAAAACATGACATTTGTCTCTATAGCTCTGGGTTACCTCATTTAGAATAATTGTTTCCAGTGCCATTTATCTGTGAGTTTCATAGTTTCATTTTTCTTAATAGCTGATAAAATATTACATTGTATAATTATACCTTGTTTTCATTATTTATTCATTAGTTGATAGATATCTATGCTGGTTCTATTTCCTGGCCATTGTGAATAAAGCAACAATAAACATAGATGAATACATATCTACAGTGGAATTATATTGCTGGATCATGTGAAAGATCTATTTCTGGATTTTTAAGGAAATTCTAAATTGATTTCCACAGGATATACATCAGTTGAATCTTCTACCAGCAGTAAATAAGAAACTTTTCAAATCATCAGATGTCAGTGACACAGCTCTGCAGTTATAAGTGCTTGCTGAATAAGCCTGTTGACCTAATTTAAAACTAAAGATCTCATGGTGAAACAAGTAAATGACTGTTGAAAGTTGCTCTCTGACCTCTACATATTAGCCATAGAGAATGTCTAAACATCATATATACTAACATTCTCTCTCTCTCTCTCTCTCTCTCTCTCTCTCTCTATATATATATATATATATATAAATACATATATACCAATGTATTTTTGATACTTATCTTCTTCAGTACTTGCTATAGTACTCAACAACTTATAATAGTTATTTTTAATAAATATGACATAGTTCATAAGATGTTACTTTTCATTATGCAGAGAGTGAGCATATAACTCCAGGTAAAAGAAATTATGTGACAAATGATAAAATATTATTTGCTTTAAGTTTCAGGCTTAAAAATAAAGTATCATTTCCATTTTTCCAAAAGATTACATTGAAGCTCAGGTTCAATAATAAGTTGTAAAGATAATGGACACCTATTGCAGATACCTCAAATAAATATCATTATCATCTTAGTGTTATATCATTAGTAGTATTTATGCCATTTAAAAAATAACTTTAGCTTGACATTACAATCATTCATGTTGAAACAAAAAAGAGTGCTCTGCCTTTTCCAGCTCAGTACATGTTCAATTTCTTTCAAAATAACTCCAAGGCTTTTCTTTTCTTTCTTTTCACACCATTGTTACTGAGACAGTCTCTCTTCATTAAGCTGAATAAGAGAAGAAATTTTCAATTCTGTGGAGAATTTCAATGCCACATATCTCTGTTACCTTTTTATTATTCCTTCTCTGTCTAACTTTCAAAGGCCAAAAATGTTCACTTTCAGACTTGTTTTCTGATTCTTAGATAAAAGTCATAAGTCATACCTGAAACACTAATGTTAGCAAAAATAGAAGGGACATGGAAAGTTTAGGGAAGTTCCACCTAGGGAATCTCATTTCAAGATCCTAACTAGCCTATATTTTGTTTTTCCCCCTTAGTAGAATAGATGATTGATAAACACACAGCTTCTAAACACATAGTTCTTCATCAGTGCATGGATTAGCTTCTAATATTTTATAAGTATTTTATGAAACCCTTATATTCTTTTAAAGGTTATATCTCAGTTCTTTTCCTTGCAACTAACTTCCCTCTATTTGAGCCTTTGAGTTTTCCTCTCACTCACCATATCATCTTCTCTTACTGAAGCTGTTAAGGTAAAAAGAAAAAATTCCCAAAGCTATTGATGTCACTCTTTCTTCTGTTACTTTCATCAGAAAAAAATGGAGTTCCAATGTGCAGCATCCAGTTGCTAAGCAACAATAATTTCAACACCCCTACTATCCTAAAAAGTGTGAAGCTGGGTCTGCTAATGTGGCCAAGGCAGGGGAAAAAAAGAACATAGTTGGAGCAAAAACATGAATATAAGCCCTGAAAAAACTCAACTATCTCAGTATATAATGAATGCAGAAATGATGAAAATTTTCACTGAGAGTTTTCTTTTGGCCACATGCCACATCACTTGCAGAAAAAATTTGTTCTCTAAAGCAACATGTTAGGAGTTATACAATCAGGATAGTCACTATGACATTTCTGTATGCAAGTTACTACACCAAACAGTATGTTATTTTACTACATATTTATTTATAATTTTATAAACACATAGCTTTCCTATAGATATACATTTCAGAAAACAGAGTTTAAGGAATATCTTTACTTAGGTCTTCAAAACTGGCTATCACCAGTTTTAACATTCTGTATATTATTCTGATATATAGAAACTGTACATCTTTATTTTAATTCACGTTGCCTTCTTCCTTGTAAGAAAAACACATATTTTCTGGGCTTGGTATCTTTATAGGTACCTTGCTTTCAGGGAAAATGTTTTAGTTTCTTTATATTTACATTTCTTTTCCCTATGTATCTGAAATGGAGAGCTGATAAATAGCTGAGAAAGCGCAAATTCAAGGAGAATATAAAAACCTTCAGTATCATTTATATCAGATACTTATTGAAAAACATATTTTATTTATTTTTAGCAATAATTTAACTTCACATGATGTTTATATACAACTCTACAGAAGGCTATCTCTATTTTAGAAGTTATTCATATACTTATTGAACATATATTTAATATTGAATACTTATTTAATATGTATTGAATCTTTGCCTTCTTGCAAGACCTCCAAGATCCTCCCTCCACTTTACCACCTGACTTCAATTTTTTGTCTTTCTTCAAATCAAAATGAAACAACCAAAAAAAGCACATATACTAAGTTGAATTCTGTTCAGTGTTAGTCAACTATTATTGAGAGTTATACTTAGCCTGGAGAGTAGTTAGTATACCAGTGACACCTCACTGAAGAAAACTGACGTTCCGTCTCTCAGGGGCTATCAAGTGCAAACAGCTCCTTGATTAGGGGTTGGATTTTGTGTCCCTTCCCATTCTACTGGTTGGGATTTTTGTCTGGCTCAAACTGGTATAGGTTTTAGTCACCTTGTCACAGTCTCTATGACCTTATATTTGCATCTGTCTTGTAGTGCCTGAAGAACACAGTTTACCTGGTGATGTCAAAACAAACTCTTACAAGCTTACTACATGTTCTTCTAGATAGAACCCTGAGCCTTGAGGGAAGGTCTGTGATAAAGATGTCTGCTTTAGGTTTGATGGCTTCACTATCTCTTTAGCTGGGAGAGCTACAAATTTAAAAAAAAATCATTCATTACCTTATAGTATAGAGCAAGAATATAGAGATAATTTTCCAGAAGGATTAAAATAGAAATATGACTATTTTATAACTACAGAAAAAATCTTTGAATGAAAAATGTAACAAATCTTCTAATAATGATAAATCTATGTATTTTTAGTATCTAATACCATTAAGCTTACAAATTGAAAGGTATATTTTATTTAATCTGCTTCTCTCAACTGTATGCTATTGTTACTACTTCTTAGGTATTCACTTTCAGAATTTTATATTAATTCTCTCTGAATGTCATCAGGAGTCTCATTTCCTCTTTAGATTCATAAAGCAAATGATTTATAGCAATAAGAGTAAAAATTACTGAAGTAAAATGTGTTAGAAGCACTGCTATAATCTGAGCACATGAGAGATAAAAGCAGGAGTATCACTTCAAAGCCCTCCTTTTCTACAAAACAAGTCTGAAGCCAGCTTGGCCTATATGGGACCCTACCTCAAAACACTACTGCCAAAAGTTTTGACCTAAGTACATCAAACACTGCTAAGAATATTTAAAACATATAGTGTATCCTGTTTTAACTCATAAACTACTAAATTCTTTATTCTTTTGAAAATACTTTTATTCCCTTTTTTTGGAGAATTTCATACATTACATGTTTGTTATATGTACCCTCTTCCTCAATTCCTCCAAAATCTGCTCATTTTGTCCTGTCCACCCAATATTATTGTTTCCTCATTTAAATATATCATTGAGTCTAATTTTTACAATCAACGAATGTGGGTATGAGATTATTCATTGGAGCATGGTTAATCTGTAGGGGCCACAACCTTTAAAAAAGCCTACCTCTTTCTCTTCTAGTAACTATCAATTGCCAACAGTTATTCAGCTATGGGTAAAATTTTGTACCCTCATGCCCTCTGGGATTTGTCTAGTTTGGATTTGCAGAGGTCCTGTGTATGCTATTACAACTACTTTGAGTTCATGTGTACAACTGTCCTGTTGTATCTGGAAAATACTTTTTTCAGAGGCTCTTTAATCTTTCTTAACCAATTCCAAAGTACCTGTTATTCTACTATAACCATATTAATCTAACTTTGTTGTTAGTAAACACAGAGATATTGGTCACATGTGAGACACATGGATCATGTGCAGACTCACTTCCTGATGACAAATAGACTCATTTTTTTTTCCTGGAGCTAAGGTCACCACTGGCAAAAGATATGGCTTTGTTAAATCTTGCCTCATATCCTTATCAAAATGATGGTGACCATGTGACTTTGCTACAACCCTGCTTAATCATATAGCATCAACAAAACGACAATGCTTATAAAACTTTTTGGCATCCATCAGTGCTCAGGACACACCATAACCATAGAATTTTCTCTGCCTAACTCATTCAGTCATTCATCTTAATTCACTTCTCCCAACTTTTCCGTTTTTTAGTTTTCACATTCTTATTTGTCAAATATGATCATGGAACTGAAAAAGCCAAAAAAGAGTTCAATAAGTGGCCCTATTTCTATGTTATAAGATCAATGCATTTTCTATAGCAGACTATAAAGCTAATACCAGATATCCACAGCAAATTATTTAGATTTTGATTCACTGTTTGCATGATATATTTGCTGTGTCCTTGGAAGAAGTGAGTAGAAGTTTCAACAGCTCTGTGCTTGCAATATTGGCCAAATACTAGGTAAACTGACTCTTTGAGATGACTAGACCTAGAAAATTCATGTGAATTTGCAGTTTCCCACGTCTGAGTCTTGGACTAACCCAATTTGGACCCAAGGGTTAGCTTGCTAGGTTCCATATAAGCCAATGTTACATGCATTTTTAAAAGCCCATGCAGAGACTATTACTTGAGAGGTTGAAGATGCAGGCTCAAATGGATCTTTATGTGCTTTCTGTGTGGTACCTCCAGCCTTGGTCTTCAGTTGCTTAGATAGAACACAATATCTCAGGTTTAGACTGTTTTGTTCCATGATTGTATTCTTTCTTTCTGCCCCAGAACACCGTGTGTACCTATACATGTTTTTTGTTGTTGTTAATGTTGCTGTTGTTGTTGATGATGATGATGATGATGATGTTTCCAGTTACTGGGCTAAAAATGTCTTAAACTAAGTTATTTTTAGAAGTAGTAGAAGTAGTTTTTGTTCGTTTGTTTCTGTATTTAAAATTCCCCAGACTATGGGTACATAATCCAATATTGCATTTGATAAATCATAATTTGGCTTTCCTAATCTAAGACCGGCAGATGGCCATTTTTTAAAAAAATAGATATTCACCATTAGCACTATCACTCTTGGTTCCAGTCCAGACTGAAGAATTTAACATGGATTAACAGAAGATAAATTTAAGAGAAAGAGTCAAAGGGAACATTTAAAGTAAATATTGTAGGTTCAACTCACAAAGGAAGTGAGTCTCTCAATCACCTATATCACCACTAGAAGTGGGCTGACTTCTCTAATATCTGCAGTTCAATATTTACTTCAGTTTTTTTGACAGGAAGACTCACAGAGCCATAATAAGTTTAACCAAACAAAGCAGGAAAAAATAATAAAGTTTCATTTCATCGTATCTGAAATAGAGTGGAGTGTAAAAATGTAACCTGTAGTGGAAAATTTCAACCAGAGTATTATAATCTTAATTGGTTTCTTCATATAAAGGAAGAGTCTTGTTAAGTTCTCAGATTGTCTGTCTTCAATTCAGGTGTATGCTGATTGATTGTGAGTATAAGCTTTTAAGCAGTTGGCCATGCCAAATCTGATCAAAGAGTATTTTAGGTTAGACATTTAGGTAAAATCAATACTTCTATTGGCTCAACTTCCTTGATCATGAGTACTGGCTACCCTTTATCCATGACAATATAAAGTTTAAAGATATCAGAGTATGACCCTTCAAAATCAAATGTTCAATCTAATAGAACACTAAAAGTGTTTTCTAAATTTTTCCAATCTCTTTCCCTGATGCACGTCACAAGAGATAATAGGACAAATCTTGTTAAAAACAATGAATGTTATTAGGCATTCAGGTGTTTTGGAGTCAACTGAGATATATCATTGGAATTAACAGAAGTGTCCGGTCAAGTGTATACAGTTGAATTCAGGTTCCTTTCTTCTTCTTCTTCT